>WOGL01002190.1:0-10256 GCA_015342145.1 Leptinotarsa rubiginosa | reverse complement strand
TTTCGTCAGAAAGACAAATGGGTCAGAGAGACAAATGGTCACGACCAAACAAATATAATTTCAGCTAGTCATGAAATTTTTCTGAAGTTGATACAGTGGGATGTCGAAACGAAGTGCGGAGCCAGTTTCGTTCTTTTACTATAGACGTGCGCTCATAAAAAAAACGAAATTTGTGGATATTATATAAAAATAATGATAACAATAATGTTTATTCATAAATATACAACAGTACAAGATAGTAACATGTGAACAAAGCAATACAAACAAACATGGAGAAACCCACTAAAACCGAAGTTGTGCGTGGAAATTCTTTAGTTGCGCAATGCATAACTGATGTGCAGAATTGATTTTACATTTAAACAAGGCGGTGAAAAAAATTCAATATTAAACTAAGACTAAAGGACACAAATGAATGATTAAATTTTTAAAAAGAAAGATATGTTATATATATAAATGAAAATATATTTATCAGTAAACGAGTATGAACAAACAATGACAACGTAGATATTTTATTTTGAAGTACAAACGAGGGTTATTTATTTATTCATGAGTATATCATGAACAATGTCTCTATTAGTATTATATACATACTTTTTGAAAATGGTTTTCATCAGTTTAATATTATTTATTTCATGAATGTATGTTTTGTACAGAAATACTGTTATTGTTATTGTTTTAAGCTTATTAAAAAATGAAATATTTTCAACTTTTCAGTTCGATGCTTTTTAAAAGCGTGTTTTTCAGTTTTATAAACTATATTCATTTTCCATTTTTTAGTTTCGTATGCTATAAAAGCGTGTTTTTTAATCTTTTTAAACTATATTTGTTTTACCAAAGCTTTGGGATCAATCAGCCGTATATTGTTAAGAAAAATGACCATTGATATTTTTCAATTCCGGAGAGTGAGCCTGAAAATCAGCTACTAAGCCCAAAGAAGGCAGCAGGCGCGCAAAGGAGGGTTGCAAATAAGGCAGCAAGCGCGCGTGTTAATAAAAAAATACTTCTTTCAAATGAAGAAATACATGTAGGGTGGGTTCGAATTATATCAAGGAGGTTACTTACAGCGTCATCTGCCCGCGAATAGATCAAGCAAGAATGTGGATATATCAAGGAGGTTACGTAGAGCGCCATCTGCCCGCGAATAGATCAATCAATCAATCAATACAACCAACAGTTGTAGGTGACGTGGAAGGCATCGGTCCCATATTGGCCTCTTTCCCGTCGTGGTACACGACGGCGAATAGCTTGTACTAGTTCACTTCTGAAGACTATTTTCGACGAAACCAGTATCGAATCAATTTTCAAGTCGAATTCAAATTCCAAAGCTTCGACAATCTTCTTGCAACCATCCTAGGAGGTTCTCAGAGTATTACTTGCTTCCATGCTTTGACCTGACCATTAGTTTTCGACGAAATCATCCCCTCTGATCTAATTTTGGAGACGAATACCTCGAGCGATATCCTGATAGTCTTAACTCTCCCAATATTGAGAGGTAGCGTGAAGAAAGGCTAGATATTCGCAGTAATGTTATCTCCAGCACGATGTATGCTCGACTCCACTTGTCCCTCAAAGATGTCGTTTATTGGTGTACTGGCAAAGTTGACTCTTCTACTTAAAAATCCATTATTTTTTTATCCTATAACCTTCCACTCATCACTTCTATCATTGTCCTTAGCAGAGTCAACAGGAGAAGGTTTTCCATTTTCAGTATAACATTTGAACAAGTTCATTGAATAAAATCATTAAATAATTAAGATTCAGTATAGACCAGTCACTTTAGCATAAAAAAAGGGTCAACCTCGGAATGAGAGGTATTAAGCTAAATATTTGTGTATACCTTTATTATGGCGTTCTAAAAGCTGTCACAATAGTCTCATATAATCACATATTTTGCAATGTATTAATTTAATAATACTTACCTACTTTGTGTAATCAAAAACTCATCATGAAATAATTATTGTACATTTTAATGTATTAAAAATACATTTTAAATATAAAAGTTTTCAAATATTTTTTTCTATCATGATTATAATTTGGTAGACGGATCTTTTCGATACAACCTTTTTTATGACGTTTATACCTGAAATGAGAAATCAGAGACCCCTATATAATACGACCTTCTTCATACATTATATAGTTAGTTCATGAGATAGATGTTCCGTAGTTGAAACGACAACGAAGATGATGACGATGAAACAGAAATTCCTGAACGTCCAGAAAACTGAAGAAGAAGAAAACGAATACTTTTCTTTAATTTTTTTAAATTTAAAGATTTTCACAACAATTTCATTTTAATTGTCAGAAATGTACAGCTATTGAATAAAGATAAAATTAAAATATATTAACTCACTTTACTTTCTTGAATTTTCCTTTGAATAAATTAATATAAATGTAAGATATATAATAATGTGATAAGATTATATATTATCTAACATCAAAAAATTTATACCTTTCAAAAATGAAAACTTGATTATTTTTATATTTCAAATATATTAAAATGTACAATAATTATTTCATAATGAGTTTTTAATTACACAAAGTGGTAAGTATTATCAAATTAATATATTTGAATTGTAAAACGTTGTTAATTATAATATATCAACTGATAAATAATACAAATTATTCAAAATTGAAGGTAATATTCACAGATAGTCACGGTTGACCTTGGATTACAGTACGCATGGCAGAGCGCTGCGCGTTTACCGCCCTCTATCTCAAAAACGATTGAACGCATGAAAAATAGATTCAGATAAAATTTATCCTAAATTTTATACTTTACAATTTTTATAATAGATGTTAACATCATTGGAACAATAGAAAGTGAGATAACCGCAAAAAACTGTTTTTTTTTTACCTTTGACCTCGTAAAACTTCCGGTACAGACACGAGATTATATGAGACTTCTGAGACAGCTTTCAGAACGCCATAATAAAGGTATATGCAAATATTTAGCTTATTACCTGTCATTCCGAAGTTAATCGCTAAATTAACAGGACTAGTATGGAAATCGGCACCAAAAACTTGGTGAAAACAACGACATCCTATATATTTCCCTCAAGATATTTATAGGCCGATATTGTGATTCTGAGATTTCCTCCTAAAAATCCACTAGTCACATTCGTATATCCAACAGTGAAACCATTACCCTTCGACTCGTGTAAATGGACCAATTTGCTCTGGAATTCGGTCGATAATTGAGTTACCAATGATATTCCTAACTTTCTACGTACTCAGTCGACCGCAATATTCCCAATAATCAATTAACTTTTGGCAGGAATATTCGAAAACTTTGGATGTCTGCCAGTGTAATGCAGTTTCATTGCTTCAATAGAAGTGTCATGTGCTTTCGAAATGAACAGTATAGATTCATAGAAATATATTGTTTATTGTGAAGTATTTTTGAGTGTGGATAATTTTATATAGTACGTCAAAAGAAATCTGAACACGATACCTCAAATATTGCCAGCAATGAATAAACATACATAGTTTTTTCTTATAATATTATCCGTATTTGGTGCTGAAGAGCCGATAAGGCAAGTGTCTTACGGCGAAACATCGGATATCTAGCAGTGAAGATGACAGTAAAATTTTACTTCTTTCAATAATTATATTGTGAAGGAATCCTGAAAATGATATCTGATTCGATTCCATCACCAATGTTTGGAATACAAACGGAATAGAGACAAGTGTTTTTCGTTCAATTCTACGTTCAGCCTCCCCGAAAACAGGGATGCCGTGGACTTTTGACAATTACTTCAAAGATCTTGGCTTATCAAAGCGCCTGACTTTCGCATTCCTCAGGTCAAGTGGGCTGAAGTCGGAAACTGAGGAGTTCATCATGGCTTGCCAGGATGATGTCTTCAACACCTTAGTCTACCGCAGTCGCGTGATGGGTATAGAGGTTCCTGACACAAGGTGCAGGGCCTGCTGCAAGGCGCCCCAGACCCTAAGTCACTTACTATCAGCATGTCCAGCATATGCGGTCTCGACCTATATCTATCGACATAACGCGACCCTAAGAATGCACCATCTACGGCCACTCTTACGGTATTGACGATACACCGGTATTGCCCTACGCTCCGGGAGATACTGAATCCGTTGTGGGAAACGAGAAGTGCCGAATTTATTGAGAATATTCGTTCCCCACCCTCAGCCTCAAACAAGCTGATAAGCCTGATGTAGTCCTTTTACCATCAGAGCAAAATGATACTTGTCGTGGAGTTTTCAGCACCTGACGAGACGAATATCGTTGGAAAAGAGGAGGAAAAAAGGATGAAATATCGAGATTTTCTCTTCGAACTCCGAAGTCTCTATACAGATTCTCAAGATGGTTGTTCTGATTATTGAAATCCTTGGTGGAATGGTGCCCTCTCTACTCTCGAATCTTAAAATCATACCGGCTTGCCACACTAAGGTAGATCATTCTTGGCTCACTGCGCTTGCTCAGGGCACATAATTCTCGGACCCAATGATCACTTACTCCACGGTGTGGGGAGTGGTCATTGGTTGATAATGCTGGCGTGTCCTCTCGAATGTATCGAGCCTTCGGGGGATACGTCTTGACCAGCGCATACGACGGTAACAAAAAAAAAATAGATAGATAGATAGATAGATTTTATTTAAACTGCATTCCAAACAGGTTTACACCCAAGTATATGTATACATACAATGTCATGATATATTTCTAATTCATCACAGCAAAAAAAATCAAGACTTTGATGACTTACGACTAGATCATTCACTTGCCTAAGACAGCGATTGAGTGGAGAATCTGATCGGGTGTCTGCATAGAAAACCCTATTGCGATTTTTTAGACTAGCACTAGGAACATGGAGATTGATCACAGTGAGGAGTTTAGGCACTTTTATTAACTGATTAAATATGCTCCGACGATCCGACAGGGTTGCCATGTCAAAATGTCCTAGTTGATTCCAATAGGGCATCATAGAGGGAGACCCTTTATTTTTTTCTTAAAGTAGGTGAACCTAAGGAATTTCTTCTATATTTTTGCTATCATCTCTGAATGAAATGCTGTTTGCGGATTCCAAATTGTTGAAGCGTATTCGAGCTTTGATCTGACAAAGGCATTGAATAGAAGAATTCCTAGTTCCCATTTGAAATCCCTGGCGTTTCTTAACACAAAACCAAGCTTTCTGTTTGCATCACGTACAAGTCATTCGAGATTTATTGAAAAAGATGGCAAGCGTAAAATGCAATCCTATCTCCGGAACCAACTCTCAAATGTCAAGATTATGATGCCTTGCCACACTAAGGCAGAAATCTTGGCCGGACAGATGCCCATTGGCTCATTGCATCTGCTTAGGGCAATGATTCTTGGATCCAATGATCAATACCCCACTGTGTAGAGGTGTGGTTATAGGTTGGACACAGGGCTTCGGACACAGAGCCTGACCAGCTCAATCTTATAACAATCTCAATTCAGATAGGCATCCTAACTAACATACATAGTTTACATGGTAGTAATTTTAAAGATAATATATACTTAATTATTTTATATATAATTCAAAGCAACTCAAAGCAACACAAGCACAAGCAATAAAAAGATATTCTATGATCATTTTGCTTTCAAGTGATTCATCAGTTCACATTTTAAAGTTCCTAAAGAAGTAAATTCATTGACTCTTGATGGAAGACTATTGTATTCTGAAAGACCTCTATGAAATAAGGAATTCATCCTGTTAAAAAAAAATCTGTTAGAGGATAATTTATAATTGTTTCTTGTGGGATATCCTATCCTTGACAGAAAGCCAGTCCAGTACTAATAGCATAGTCCCAATGAGGGTATATCTGTTACATATCAAAAACAATCTCATTTCCCTATTCTGTAACTCTTGCAATGAATATATTCAATCTGCATCAAGCAAAAATAGTAGACTAGCACAGATTGAAAGTTAAGATGGCAATTGAGTTTTGTGAAAAAAAATACCTTTTTTGCAATTTTGTTTTTGTTTTGAAATCCAATCAATATAATTGATTTCTCATTCGTTTCATAATTCAATGTGATTGTTGATTTGATAATTTTTAGTGTTTTATATGTACAGATTTCCTGAGAGAAAAATCTAATGATTCATTGAAAATCTTCTATCAAATATAAAATCAACACAATCAAGTTTTACGAAAACATATTTATTTTTCTATTCATAATAGTTGCTCAAACTGGCGGCCCTCCTGGTTGATACATAATGGAATCTTCTTTTAGATTGGGTATAACCGAGTTCCTCAAACTTTCGACATCTCCAAACTTATCACAATAAACACGATCTTTACGTGTACCCCAGAGAAAGAAGTCAAGTGAAGTGAGATCCGGAGACCTTGCAGCCACTGAACCACTCCATTATTTCCTATTCACTTCATTCAAAAAATCACTTACCATTATAGTATTATGAGGTGATGCTCCGTCATGTTGAAACCACATGTTTAGAATTGGTGCTATGGAATATCATCCCAATATTCCATGAATGAAGTTTCCAAACGATTAGGATTACCTACATTCCCCTTACGAATTGTGATCTTAGATGAACGGGTCAAGTAATTGATTGCGATACATACTGAATACTCTGCGCTTTTTGATGCATTAAATATATGAGTTATTTTGATTGAATGTCCCACACTGTATAAATGTAGTTTCATCCGTCCGAGTTATATTATTTAAAAAATCCGGGTTCTTTTCGATTCTGTTTGATAACCATCGACACCACATCAATCATCGATTGAGATCACTGGTATGAAGCAGTGTATCTTTAAAAACTTCCATTTGTCAACTTTGAATATACTGATTACTATAGATGGTGAAATTATTGAATTCTCGCACAAAAATGAAAAGAAACATTTTGTTACACCTTCCCCAGGATATTATTCTTGATTTGATTTGGGATTTTCTTTTCATATTGTCTTCCAGGATTCTCGAAGCTACTGTGGCCACATTTACTTTCATCTAATTTTCTGAATAGGCTTCGATTTGGCAATTTTTTTTGATAACTCAAAGCAGACGTGGCGTTAACTATATGATAAACTATAACATATTATAAAATTAATTATTAAAACAATTCTCATCTTTGTCATTTCTGATCATTCGTTGTTTATTGTGTTCCCCTACTAGAAAGCCAATTAAAGTATCGCATGCAAACGCAGTCTCGCTTAATGTTCCTACAATTTAATTTCTTAAAGTATTTGATGTGAGAATAAATAATAGTGTTATATAGTGTGTTTAATAAGTAGAAATTCGTATTGTGTCATGAAGAAAAATAATAGAACCTGTGTTAATTTAATTTTTCAAGATTGAGTTAAGAACTCTTTATTATACTACTAACACTAATATTTTTTATAGTTATCCTTACAAAACATTACATGACTACCAACAATAAACATCAACAACGAAATGGTAAGAAGTAGGCAATCAGTAAAATCCTAGGGAGTTAACATTGACTTGAACAGCCATACAAAAATGATTAAAAAGAAGTGCATCAATAGAGGAAAACACTTTCAGAGTGACATTTAAAAAAAGAGGAATCAACACTAAAATACATAAAACAATCTGTCGTCCACTTCTCGAATATGCACATGTAATTTATTCAAGTTGTAATCCTGCATTCAAAAATCTCCAAATAGCTGAAACATCTACACTACGGAGTATTACCAAAATGCTTCACCCTACACAATCCCATAAACGCACCGCTGTATAGTACTACTAAAGTGAAACCTATAAAGGAGAGACTATCAGACCTAGGAAACCGCTTTGCCAAAAATGAAACTACTTTGGAGACCCTCCAGGCATTATGTAGGAAAAGAGCAGAAGGACAACCAACCAAATTCAAATACCCGGAAAAAAACTATTTGGGAAAACATCAAATCACTCTCATAATTTATTATACTATTTTTTTCAGAAATATAATGTACCTCAATAAAATGTAAAAATCACTGCAAATATTCAAAAATTGTACACTGGCTGAAGGACTTCGGTCGATGGCCCTTTGGTATTCACCAATAAATGACATTTATTATTATTAATTCATTACATGACTAAAAATGATGTCCATTATTTGTTTCATATCTTCGACTTATTGCACTAGAATCCACCTCCTTTTTTTCTTCATTATGCATAATATTATATTAAACATATACCTACTACATTAGTGAAATACTAAAGTAGGTAATATAGAAAGTAATATTATTATGTATTATATTCATCCAATTTTTATTCAAACCAATTAGTTTATTTCTCATAAGTTAATTATACATGAGGAAACAAGTACCTACAAAAGTTATTTTTTTACAGGTTAGGGATACAATATTGGTGCATTTTTCATAATTTATCAATCACGTCAAGCTTAGGCACTAAGAGAGATAGAGATAAAGGGAGAAAATGGGAATCTGGTTGAGAAAAAACAAAAGAAAAGCAGAAAGAGCTGCATACAACCAGATTTTAAGTTCATGTATGAGGAAATTCCTGAACAGCAAAGTTAAAAAAAACTGAATGATAACTAAGGAAGGACCCCTGCTAAGACTAAGGACATAGGAATAGATATAGGAAATAAGATAATGATAAAAACAAGTACAAAAAATTCAGAACCAAATATAATTAAAAACATAGAAAATAAAGAGAAAAAATGGGAAACAGTGTAAAAAAGACAGACAAACGAAATACTTGGAAAATCGGCATGTGGAACATTAAAAGCATAGTTGGCAAAGAAATAGAACTAGAGAATGAATTTGAAATTAGTGGACTTGACATACTAGCAATGAAACTAAACGGAAAGGAAAAGGTACACACATTAATACACTAATATACATCGGAGTATCTGAAAATAAAAGAGCAGCTGCACGAGTTGGATGTTTAATCCACAATAAATTAGAAAGATAAATCAATAAATGGAAAGCTTGGTCGGAAAGAATATTATCAATAGAACTGACAGAAAATGAAAACAAACATCGAAGAACCATAATAATAGTATATGGGCCTAATGAAGATGACAATGTACAAAACAAAGATCACTTTTGGGACGACCTTTCACAAGCAACAGAAAACGTTGAAGGAAAAATATAAATTGCAGGTGATTTTAACAGTCGGGTAGGTACAGGAGATGAACTATACACCAACTGCATAGGGCACTATGGTGAAAAAGTGAGAAATAATAATGGTAGAAAAATGCTTGATTCTGCATGATGCACAGCATTTTCATCACAAATACATTTTAAAAGCACAAAGAAATCCACATGTACACAAGAGAGTTGAAAAGCAGGAATGAAAGGTCAATAATATATTAAATACTAGTAAAAAATTAAAACAAAAAACAGTCATGGATACGAGAGTTCGAAGAGGTCCTGAAATAGGCAGCAATCACTACAGGGTCATAACCAAAATCAGAGAAAACATAATTGATGAAAGAAAAGAAGTAAACAATAACAAAAAACATCAAAATAATAAAACTGAAACCATAAAAAGATATAAACTAAGAAATAAAGAAATCGCTGATAGGTTCGAAAAAGAAAAACGAAAGAAGAAAGTATGGAAAGATTACCTAGCCGATAAGACGACAGAAAAATATGATGCATATAGAAAACAAATTTACAAAACAAAGAAAATGGTCATGGAATCCAAAAAATAGACTTGGACTAAATTTGAAGAAAAGATGGAAGAAGATAGCAAAGACAGCCAAAAACTATTTTATTCAACACTGAAATTCTTGAGAACAGAGAAAATACCAACAGAATTAACCATCAAGAGTAAAACTGGGGAATTAGTTACAGAACAAAAAGGCATACCTAATAGATGGAAAGAGTATTTTCAAGAAATGTTTAAAACTAAATCCGAAATAGAAAGAAACACAGATATACAAACAGTGACACAAGAAAATACAGAGGATCTGATACAAGTGGAAGAGCTAACTAGAACAAAAAAAACCTTAAAAATGGTAAAGCCCCTGGAAACGACAAAATCTCAGCGGAAATGCTAATATGTATGGGACAAAAAGGAAACGAAATTCTACTTGCAATAATCAACAACTTTTGGAAAGAAGAACAAATACCCCTCGACTGGCAAACCACACTGATCGTATCAATCTATAAAAAAGGAAACAGGAGAGATTGTAACAATTATAGAGGCCTAACACTGCTAGGCATTGCAATGAAAATTATGGAACAGATTCTAGATAGACGAATAAGAACAAAAATGGAGCCTACACTACATGAAGCAAAAAGTGTATACAGGAAAGGGAGCAGTACACAACATATATATA
>WOGL01002188.1:0-10257 GCA_015342145.1 Leptinotarsa rubiginosa | reverse complement strand
GAGAACATCATTTTCCTTTCACTCATTACGTATAAGAAACCCCCCTAGAAGCGCCATACTGTGAGAAATGACTTACCAAAATCTTTCACCGTCTCCCAATGTATACAGATTCATCCTGTATCGACCAATTCTTTCAAGAATCTATCGTTATAATCGGTATAAATCATCTATAAAAAATTAATATTTTCTGATCTTAAAACTCCAATAATGATATTCGTCGAAAAACTACCTCTCAAAGTCTCAAACAGGGAATGAAATCCTGGTAGTTTTGTACCTCAACTCAGACAGCTTTTGACGATTCAAACGACAAGAACAGACGAAATACTCAATGCATGCGGAAACGAAACTTCGATATTAGAAATCAAAAGAAAGCATTGCCTTTGTGGTGAAGTGTTGCATCGGGGAGCTCCCTCAGCGTTTAAGCATAATTTTTCAATTTACTTCGAGGTTTTTATGTGCAAGTGCACTCGGAACGATGTAATTTGCTTGTTCCTAGTGCTTCCAGAGAAAATTGGCAATGTAAATGCCCCCTTTTTACGCACAATTTACTATTTTATTTATCTACGGAAAAGGTAAGCTTTGTTGTATTTTTATTAAAACATGCTTCATTTTAGGGAACGGAAATATTGTTTATGTTTTGTGAGTTATAATAGTCTGTGGGCCGGCGTCTAGTCTGGCAGAGAGAACGAATGATTCATTTCACATATTCACCTATATTGAAGGTGATGAATATATGAAAGGTAAAAAGCATATTTGCCATATGGCGGAGCACTAATGGTATATACTTCTTCTATTTCTCTATAGAAAATAGCCAATTTTCAATATGTGACCTATTCTAAAAATACTACTTATTCATTATAACTCTGGATTGAGTTTTCTGTCGATCCCATAGATGGCGGGAGGAGGGATATAATCGCCTTTAGTTTTCAAGCTTATCCTGTAAGTCCAGCAATGCAGACGTGGTTCTGCCTAGCATCACTGGTGACACCTTGACCTGAATTAATTTAGATAAAATCAAACTTGATAGATAGAACTGGAACCTCTAGAGTGAAAGAAATCCAATAAAGTTACTTCTACCACACAACATAATTAGCGCACTTTATATGTGCGTTTTGCTAACCAATTTGAGATCATTAACAAATTCTTAACTGAATTACTCTCACAATTTTATGTTCAATTGAACCGATCTTCTGTTCGGTAATGAGGATCATCAAACCATTTTATCACAATACGGGCAAAACATAGTAAGGGGATGCATGTCACAGGTTTTGAAGATGGACAGAGAAAGAAGCCTATGCAAATAGTCACCAACAGAACCAAGATAGAAAATTGGGAAACTATGAACTCTACAGATGAAGAGATACACGGGGAAATCGAATATCTGGGTATTATACTGAATCTAAAACTCACCTGAAACTAACATTTAGAAAGAAAAACAACGGACATGGCGTATTGGCTATTATGGCTAAAATTGTGACAGTATATGAATCTTTGGTTTTTTTGGTCAAAGATGAAACACGCAAAAACAAAGGAAGGTTCAAAGACTTGCTTGTTTGGGAACAACTTTATCAGTGAGAACTATACTAATATCAGTATTGGAATCACTCGTGTCTCTTGGATCTATCTCTCTCTGCATCTTGCGATAAAAAGCAACACTATATCGGCCAAGTATTGGCCAATTCCATCACATTATAGTCAAACAAATGGTAATTTAAAAACATGTGGATAACGTACGTCAAAATATTCACCATTATTTTAGCAAAATTTAGAAAACCAATATTTTTTTCACTAATTATTATTTGGTGAGTCAAATTTATAAAAACAAAATGTTACTGAGTTTTTCTGTTAGACTTATTCTTCTCTTTTTATATATTACTTAGGAACATTTCGGGCACACTTGAGCAGATTCTCTGTTGACTTAGATTTATTTATTTTTCAGATAATGTAATCACTGAATATATTCGTAATTATTGTGGAACATGAGAAAACTAGAAAATCGTCGCCGCTGCAAAGTTCCCTTATAGCTCATATTTCATAGATTTACATACTTACATCAATGTTTCATTTCTGACCCACCGACTAAAATTCAGGATGCGTAAACTTGTTACAGAATTTTTGTGTAGTGTTTCAGAAATGCCAGGGGTTGGAAAAGACTGGTATTTTCTGTATTTATAGCCCCACTTAAGACAACAGGAGTACAGGAGGCAGATATACGACAAGAAACATCTGGTGCATTACGAATATATTATATGCACATGTTTCCGATTCGATTCAATGAGTTCATCAGAGCCATCGAGACTGACAGCCGTGATTCAATTTTCAGGGGAGACCAAGATTTAAGTGCTAATAAAGGTTTTGGTTTTGATTTATGAGCTGTTTCATAAACATGAAGAAGATAAATATAAATAATGGTATGCTGGTATCCATAATGTGTATAGGGGTTCTGGAATTTGCCAGGATTTGTAGTTAGTTTTTCAATGATTCAATTAGTATTGAACACTCATATAACAGCGTTAACCAGCAATGATAATGCAACAATAATGAGTAGATACTTGTCTGTTTTCTACATTTGTCTTTCACCAGCAGCAGGAGGTTGCATATCTTAAAGAGGATCTAGAAGTGATTTCGAAATGAAGTGTAACTAACCAAGTTCAATTCAATGCCACAAAAACCCAGGCATCGGTTTTCTCCAAAAAAGTAAATGTCTCTGAACCGGATATAATAATGTCAGGACAGACAATTCCGCTTTCTGCTTCGATAAGTTGTGCCAATATGTTTTGGCACAATCATGTCGTTGGAAATGCAAAGGCTGCTTTTTAAAAGCTTGGAACACTGTTCCGAACTAGAAAACTGTACACACCTCAGTAACTTTTGATGCTTTATAAAGCTCAGATCATACTTTCTTTGGAGTATTGTTCTCATGTACGGAACTCCACCTCTAAGCATACCCTGAAGCTGCTGGATTCCATCCAAAAAAGATCCATCCGCCCTGAATGGAGACGCGAACCTCACTTGCAACCTTGATAGTCTGGAACATCGATGAAAGGTTGGGGATTTGTCTTTTTTCTATAGATACTTTCAAGGGAAGTGTTCAAGTGGCTTGGCACATTTGATTCCACCAAGAGCGGTACATCCATCAGAAATACGCGACGGACTGTGGCTGCTCATCGTTTTGAGGTTCAACTCAATACATCTCGAACTTCACTGCTTGAGAACTCTTTCATTTGGAGAAATGCGTTCATGTGGAATAAACTTCCTGAGAACGTTTTTCCAAATGATTTTAATCTCCAGCGACTTTCGCACTCGTACAGGCGCCTTAAGGATTTTACTGTAGTGCTTGTGTTTTGTTTTTGAAAAATATAACCTTCTACCTACTAAATGACTGATAATTTAACAGAAATAAACCATGTTAATCCTGTAGTGGAACAAAAAATTCAAGATACGTAGATGATATCTCATCAATTAAATTCACCACTGAAATGAAGATGAATAATTCAACAAATTTTTCAGACGTAACTATTACTGAAATCAATGATATTTTTTTTTGCAATTTTCCACTCTCTTATACGCACATTGTAATACATAATTTTTCGACACAGACAGACTATTGAGTAGTCCACTGTCAGAAAGTAATTTTCAGAGAGAACTGGGTCTAATCAAACAATTGTGAATATTATTGACTTTATTCTTTCCAAAAACGACAAGAACATGCCCATTTATTAGGTCTTTGGTGAACCCACCAATAACAACACTCGTTAATTGAAAAAAAGAGACTTGGACGAGGCTTATAGAAAAAAAATAAAAATTTAAGCAAATTCTTTGACAAAAATGTCATATAGATCAGGAGTATACAAGTTGACTTGTGATTCTTGCCCAAAACTTAATATTGGCCAAACGGAGAGAACCTTTTCCGAAGAATAAAAGAACATATAGTAGTTTCACGAATGTGAAGACCAATTCCACATTTGCAAACCATCTTCTGACAGAGAAAAATGCATCGTTGTCCATATTAGTTCAAATACTATAAATAGGGTTTCGTGAATTCGAATTTTAGTAATTCTTTTCTTGTGTTCTCAGGTTATGATGTTTTTCCTATTCCCTGATTTCAATTGCTCTCCCTCATGACCAATATAATTAGTGAGAGAATTCAATTCTCTCAATAGAAATCTTCAGGAATACGGTATTGCGAAACTACGCCCCATTTTCGTCAATTTTTATCCCTGAAAGGTGTGATATTAATTAACATTCCTTAGCTGTTTTCTGAGAAATGAAAGTTTATAGAAAACGAAAGATTTAAATTCAAAACAGCAATCCAACAGTTAGATAGAAAAATATAGTTACCCATAGCATTAGCACTACTCCATATCTATCACAAAATTGAGTCAAAGTGATTTGCCAAGGATGGAATTCTTGAAAAAATTAAATATAACTATCAAGTTGATAAAGTAGACAGACTTATTTGTGATATGACCACGTTAATGAGCGGTCAATAAAACTGAAAATGTTAACTGTGCAGTTACAATTCTCAAGGAAAATACCCCAGCATGTATTGAAAATAATATAATTAATTCCAATTTGATAATGAATGAGACATTTCATTACACTGAACACATTCAACTGGTGTCTACCTAAAATTCTAAATATGATTCTATCACGGAGGAATCTATGTGTCTAACAGCATTGAAAGAATAGTGGATGTTCAACCACAAAAGCGAAAAGAAAATTATAGCAAATCCGATAATGTCACTATTTTGGAAATATTCTTATGTTTTGATGGAAATCGGAAGGTACAAATGGGATGGGATGAGAACAACATAGTTTATACACATGAAATGATAATTTACCCAATAATTTTTGTCGACTTGGCAATTCGAATCATTCGAATTAATCAACGAGAGAAATATTTCCACAGCCTTAAGAAGTCTCTCAATTAATAAGTTCTTTTTCTCGTAAGAGCAGTTTTAAAGCTTCTGGTTCATAAAACTCCACCACCAGGGTGGAAAATATAGGTATCGCTCACTTTACTTTTCAATCAATCATTGCTTCAAGGCCATTTATTCGAAATCAATTTGTTTACAAACTTCTGCAAAACTTCAATAATTTCTGCATACATCAGCATGGTCGGCTCGGAGTTAATCATAAATTCAAATTCTGGTTTCCGAGTGGATGAGAAATGAGCATATTTTAACTCATGAAATCCATTAGAGCGACTCAACTTTCTAGTTATCAGAGTTGAAGTTACTCTTAGAAGTTGATCAGATAATTCAAAAGGCGGGGATTTCCCATCGAAAATAAGTTTCACGGAAAGTGATTCGGAATCAGTGTTGAAAAACGACAGGGAAGCATAGGGATTCATGAAAACCAGAACAGGCAGTCTAATTGTATTTCACTAATTTCATGATTGGAATATATTTCGTTTTAAAATATAATATTATGAAAAATGGAAATTGAAACTTCTCACTTGTATTTATTTGTAACTAAAGCTACTGCAATTTCGTCCTACAAGGACTTTTATCTCACTTTTGACATCAGTGACGTCGAATATTTTAACAGTAAAATCAGGTAATCCAGATTTTTGAAATAGCGCAGTAGAGTGTACTTATTTTGGAAATGAATTTATATGAATTATAGTATAAACAACGTGGTCATACATCAGTCAACACTATTTATATAGTTTATAGTATAAACTATATAAATAGTGTTGACTGATGTATGACCATGTTTACATGAGCGAATAACATTTGTGTTATAACAACATCTGGTATACTTACAAGGATCAGGTGTAACTACACCTCTACTTTTATGAACAACATATTTGACTAACTTTTTTTGACTTTGGTAAATGAGCTGTCAGATATTGAAACTTGTTTTTTGTGGTGACAGCAATATTTTTTCTCTGCGAAAACATCCGTACGATATTTAATGAAAAAAATGAAAATGCAGTTATTCTAGGATCAGGCGTCACTACACCTCTACTTTTATAAACAACATATTTGACTAACTGTTTATGACTTTGGTAAATGAGCTATCAGATATTGAAACATGTTTTTTGTGGTGACAGCAATATTTTTTGTCTGGGATATTTGTATTCGCTATATATTTAATGAAAAAAATGAAAATGCAGTTATTCTAGGAATTCCCATTTAACTTTTCATTAAATGAAACTGAAAATTTTATGTTTTAAAAAATGTTTGCATACTTTTGCAAGTAGCCACTTCTTGATTCGGTTGTATTAAATGAGAAAATATATGTTTTTCCATCTGATTTTATCCACCACTTACTTCCTTTTTATTATCAAGTCAAGCATACCTCTTATGCCGTTTAATGAAACATTATTCCAAAACAAATTTCACTTTCTGAAACCGCTCAAAGTAGGTATTTACAGGGCTCAATAAATTAGCCTGCCGCTAATCCGTTTCCCAAAAGTTTTACCGTTTATACACCGGTTCGATAACGTTCAACAAAGATGGTGTTTACACAGACATTAACGTTGGTTTTAGTAACATCGGTTGTCAGAAATCCTCCTTCAATATATCGTGTAATATGATCTATAATAAAATCCATTTTTAGTGGAAAGTCGTCTTCAGTTCAAGCAGGTTGGAGCCCAGCTCCCTTACCCTTTCAGCTGATTTTTGCCGAAGAAGGACAAATGGGTTAATGACTGAGGGGATGGCAAAATCCATTTCTAATTGAATAACTTTCAGAATGTCAATTCTAAAATACCTGTTGACGATTTGTTCCTTTTTTCAACGGTGTTTCGCTGCATGTTTAAAGGACCGTTTTTCTTTTTTGCCTTAAAACAATTTATTGATAAACTTATGGAGCAACTACTTAGGAAATTGAAAATTTACAATATGCATGTTTGAAATTTAGAGTACTTAAAAATATTTTTTAATTTTGAACCAGTGTTTCATTGAGTTAAAAAATCGAAAGTTAAATTGAACAAATTCATATTCGTAGTCCTTTGCAGAAAAACAAAACGAGACGTATTTTACCTATCACCCTGTATTTTGAAAGAGTTCAAATTGTGTTTGATCCAATGTAATATTCTCGGATTACAATTGTTTCTGTACATGAAATATTGATAGAATTGAAAAGAAATAGAAATAGGGAAGTTTGGGCAACTATTGCTATACCAATCTATATATAGAACGTGGGGATCATTTTGACATGCGATATGCCGTGTTTATAGCAGAACAAGATTACTAGCTACAGTACTTCTGAAATATAATAAAGCTTTTCTTTAGTCATTAATACACTGAAGTTAGTTCATGATTCTAATTTGATTGCGGGTAAAATGATAGCCAACAATGTAATTTCCTCTAAATTTCCAACCATTTCGTGTTTCGTTTCCGATATTATTGCACAGAAAATCCTTGAAATTTCGTATTGGAATCATTATTGGTTTTTTCATTTCTATTTTCGAGGGTTGTTCGACTTGTTTTTCCAGAAAATATTTTTGTATTTAGAAACATGGATCGATATATTCGTCGGAAGCAATGATCAACTTGTATGAGAGGTTCGAAATTATTCAAAGACACTAATCAAGTCGACGTAGAACAAGCATATCATTTTCCAAAGAGACAATTTTCATTTTAATTTCACTTTATTTTTTATTTTTTATTATTCAAATTCTGCGAACTTCAAACTATTATAAATATTCTCTCGAAATGTATTCAATTAGTCACAGGTTGGGTTGAATGCTAGTTGATCGCAGGACAAATGATAATAATAGTCGTACCTTATCAATGAACAAAATTTGCTTTCTGTATTACTTCCCAAACTGTGGGGCGAGTTATCATTGGGTACAAAGTTCGTGTGCTCTCAGTAAACTTACTGAAACCAGAATAATTTTATGTGTGAGTAAGGCTCAAGAATGAAGACGTTTCTGCAGGGTTTCACCCAACTCGATTGCAGAATTCTGGCCATCCTGTTTATTGTCGGATATTTAAACTCAATTCATTAGTCGCTTCAAATTATGCTTTGAAAATAAACTCTCTCATGATTCTCATGATCATGGCCACGTTGAAAAGTGGAATTCAAATACTTCTGATGACTTTATAGTAAAATTTTTGTCAGTTTTCTGCTATTATATGACAACATTATTACTGAATTATACCTAAAAAAATTGGAAAAACGACAATATGAATATCTGAATCGTAGATATTTAAAAAATAATTTCAATGAAATTAGAAGAGAATTATAACGTCTATAGAAACTATAATATATGTTATTTGTGTTTTATCAATATTTGTTTATAACTCAGTGAATTTTTTCACAAAGTTCTAAAAAAATACAAAAAGATTATCGTTAATCCAATACAGAATTCTCAGAAGTTCACATTGTCAACTATGGATCTATAAAAATAACAGAAGGTGAAAGATCATGAAATCAGATTTCTCGAACATCTCATGAATTATCGTAATTACGTTAGCTGTATAAAGATTTAAATATGGAACACTCACCAACGAGATGATAATATTGAGACTGGAACAAAATGAAGAGAAATTTTTTTTTTTTTTATTTCGACAGATAACAAAGAGTCTTCTTAGAACAGCCCAGGAATATTTTAAAGAATGCGTGAATCAATGAGAAGAAGCTTGGATGCGTGCATACAGGCAGGAGGTGGACATTTCGAACATTCACTTTGATTTTGAATTAGATTTATATCTAGTGTTCCGTTATTTATTGTTGATCAAGAATTGGCGTGTGAAATGTTTTTAGGTTAAATACAAAAATTTTTTTTTCTTTAAATTTTTTTGACAAACGCATGCATCGAATAATTTATATCAAAATATCTCGAAAACGGCTGCCTGTAGCGACTTTTGATAAGCATACTTTTTCACGTGAAAATAATAGAGGAATCGATTTTTCTTCTTCCAGAAAATGTCCTATTTACATGCACGACACAGTTGTGACCCCCCAAAAGAGAACAAGACCTCTAGGTGGCACCTCCTACAATCAACTGCCAAAATAAAACCAAATTCGAGTTGTTCATATCAAAAAGGCCCCAAATGCCAATTTTTGTCTAAATATCGACATTTCTTCAAAATTTATTCACAAAAAACCATAATAAAAATAAAATTTTCAACACCCTGTATCTCAAAAATGAAGGCCTTGCAGACTCTTGCTCATATGAAATTTTTACCTCATAAATAACTGAGGAATCGTCCTGTAAAATATCGGACACTTATCACATAACACCCTGTATGTATAATATAACGAACTATTTATAAATTTTAAAACAATCCGTAGCATAACTTTTGAAAATTTGAGGTAGGCTTTCACTCAGTGGACCTGAGTGGATTTGCATGAAAGTTTGATAAGAAAATTTATTAATTTCTTCAAGTGTCAAGGAGAAAAAAGTACCAAGGGACTAGGTTATCTCCTGATTTATCTTATTTAACTCACCAATACCACTCCATCTTCATGCTTCATGTTTCTTACCTGCAACAAAAATATCTGATATAATAATAATAATAATAATCCGTTGAATGCGAATTTATTGGAACTAGTAATTCTTCACCACCAGAGCAAGACAAAATTTATCGTGGAGTACCTACCTACAATTCAATGGGTGGTTAAATTCTATGAGGTTTGATAAAATTATGAAAGAAGAATAAGAACTTCAATTTTTTAGTCAATAAGAATAACCATTTAGTATTGTTGATATCAATATCAAACTGGGTAATTCCGAGATTAGTTACGTACGTCGTTTACATTGAATAATGGTCCCCTGATGTGATTTACGGTTTCACTAAATATTCAATGTCTCTTCTAACTCGAAATCGAATAAAAGATTCATAACATTTCGTTAACGAATAACCGTTATAGTTTGTCCATCAGGCGTTAGGTCCATCCGGATATCTCTCATGGGCATCCACATGGCGGCGCACTTTTCCGGGTGATTCAAACACCATAAAATATTTACGCTTTGGACGTTCTGTGACAACATTGGGGATTCAAAGGTCACTGTGAAATACTATCATTTTGATCTATCTAAAATTAATGAAAGCCATGAATAAAATGGTACATAGAACAAACATCTCAAATGGTTGATAGTAATAGGTTGTGTCAGTCAGTCAGTTAATAGACAAACAAATTTGATCTGAATAAGGAAAACCAACAAGACGCAAAATTTGCATGAACATTTACGTAAGTAAATGATAAACATTTGTGTACATCGTGAAGCAGGTCGATTTAATATCCATGATGCATTATTGGTGATGCTCAACATGGAAATGAAGTAATTTAAAC
>WOGL01002187.1:0-10258 GCA_015342145.1 Leptinotarsa rubiginosa | reverse complement strand
TTCTTTTTTGTGCAAATATAAAGAGATTTTGGGACCGATTAGGTTTGATAAGTATAATATAACCCTAACTCGATCAGTCTATAAGCAAACCTGTATCATTTTCCATAACATGAAACAAGCCCATTATAAATAGACAGGCATACTTTATTTAATCATATTAGGCATACAATACACATTTATGACAAGTTAAAGAGGTATTACTAGTGATATCATGTGGTATACCTATATATTTTTTCATTTCTGTATTTTAATTCAACTAATTTTAGCCATACTCGATTCTGTCTGATCTTATATTAAGTTTGGTGTCCTTATTTCAATAGTGTTTTTCATTGTTCTCATAATTTATCTACATGTTCTATCCAATGGCTGTGCACGCTTACAAAATAAATTTGCATTCTATGTACAGAAGGTGGTGAAAATGTTGAACAGCTTTCTATATTCTCTGCTAAAAATCAGCTTTCTGGATTTTTTCCATTTCATTCTGTCCGTCGTTTATATCATGAATTTCGCGGATACTAAAAAAATGACACGAAACGGAAACCGACTAGTTTTAGAGTAGTTTTAATTTCTATGAAGATGTGAGTTTTTATAAGCCATAGTTTCATTTAGGGAATCGGAGTTTATCATTTCTAGCATTTGTTTGTTCATAATTTTATTTTTCGCTGATCCTTGACTTTCTTACTTCTATTCCCTTTTTTGTTTCGAATAGTTTGTTTTTTTTAACTGCTTCAATTCACTGTCTTTTGAATATTAAACCTAATTGAAAACGTCACATCTCATGCAAAAATGAACTTGATGGTTTTAAGTCCTTGGAAGGGGTTCTACTCTTTCAAAAAAAAATTATGGCTTGGAACAGTTTAAGACATTCATTTAAAACGAGAATTTATCTGTAGTAATTTCAATTAATAAGAGATGTATCACAAATATATTCAACTTTCAGTTTTGTATTTTGAGATTAGTATCAACTCAGTGATTTAGTAATTTTTGTTCGTTTGTTTGATTATAACCTCCAAAAAAATGGATCTCAGAATCGGTGTATTAATATATAATGAACATAGTAGAACCCTCGAGAGAACTAACTAGCGCCAATAATTTCATTGATTGTCGATTTCAGGCTAGAGTATTGGGTCTACATTCCTGTGTACTTATTATCCGCATTTTGAGGGATTTGTGTCAAAGAGTTCCTACGTGGTCACCACTCAGTTCATGGGTAAGTCAGAGTAGAGTTTATTCTCTTGTGTGAAGAATCAAAAATTGTACCAGTTGTCAAAAAAATTTCTATATCTGCAGAAATGAATTTTTTGTTTTAAATACTGAAATAAAAATATTTATATGAAATAAATGATCTGGATGAGACGAAATATTTTTTGTGTCATCATATAGGGACGTCAAAGGCTGGTAAGTATAGCTTATAAGTCAACAATTACATGAACACTTTCTAACAAAATATATAAGATTACTAAAAGACTCCTTAAGACTCATTACCGTTATTGAGTCGTGTTCCATTAAAGAAATATAGAAACTCTTCTCTTTTGAACAATTTTTTTTTTCGGAAAACTTTCTACCCATTTGCAAAATTCAATAAGGTTGAGTTAAACTCTTTTGGGATCCGAAAGTAATGATAGACAAAAATATGGAATATTTGATATTCTTTGAGGATACTCTTGGATAAGCGAAGTAAAGGCCTTATAAGAGTTCTATATCTGGTATCTTATTTGTTAGCAGAAACTAAGCATATGTGAATTGATTATTAAATTTACACCAAATTGTGCATTATCAAAATCCTTTTGACAAAGAACTGAAGGATTTAAAAAGGCTTTCATTCAAAATCTACTAGAATGAATGTTGGAGGGAATAGACCAAAACCTATATTAATTTTTACTCGAACATTTTTGTTAACTTCTTTATACCAGCATATGTTCTATCTGGAAGTTTTTTATTGAATAAAGAAAATTAAATTAATGAACTCAAATTTGACTATAATTACAATTTTGACACTGTCCGTTATTTTGGATAAATTTTGATTGCCATCACCTACTTTTACTAGTATTCAATAATTCAAACATTTCTGTAGGCTATGGAGCTGCTAGCCGAGAAAGTTATATCCTCGGTTCCTGCGTCTGCTCAACTTTCGCCTGGAGACGCTCTTCGAAGGGTTATGGAGGCAGTCGCCAGCGGTTTACTCTTGCCGGGAGGACCTGGATTGGCTGATCCCTGCGAAAAGGACAATCCTGATGCTACGGCTGGGTTGAACGCCCAACAACGTGAAGATCTTACGTGTTCGGCTCAATACGCTCTTAGGTTAATTGCCTACAGGCAGATTTACAAGGTAAGGCACAAGAACAGAAAGACTGAGACTAATTTATAAAATAATCAATGGTAGCATTCATTCCCTGGAACTTGTTGAACTCATAACTTTAGTTGTGAATCGAAAGATGACAAGAAATGAAATCTTCAAAGTAACCTTTTATTATGCCAGCTATGGCCAGAACGAGCCTATATTCTATAGGTAGAATTTGGAGATTTGCAAACACATAAAATGTAGATTTAGAAACGCTACAGTAGATATGTTTGAATTTATTAAGTATTTTGTAAAAAATAGGCAATGCAGTAAATAAATAAAAGTCAGTATTAAATTTAAGTTTTTATTTAAGGTATTAGGCATGGACCCCTTACCTTCTCCACAAAAAGGATTCAGGCGAGATAGAATAGCTCGTAAACGTCGTCGTTCTGGAGGAGAACAAGAAGGCTCAGAAAGTAAGTTCATCACTTCCTAATTGATTGGGATATGGATAAATTTAATTGTAAAAAAGCTCCTATTCTCTTGGCAATGTTTCGGAATTTATTGATTCCATCATTAGGGCTCAAAAATAATAAGTTATCCTATGCTGAGAGAACTAAAACCTCTGACATAGAATGACTAGATGAACTAAGTTGTATGATGTTCAACTTGGTTGACAAAATGAAAAGTATTTTCAAGTAGTAAATTTATCGTTTGTGTAAGCCTGTTATGTGGGTTTTTATGGAATTAATAAACTCGGAAACTATGGTAAAAAACAACACTTTTTATTTTATTAAAATGATTTTTATCCCAAACAGTGTATTCATTAAAAATATGTTGAATGACCAAACTGCTTCAATGTATTCCTAATCTCTGGAATATTTGATATATAGTTTTTCTTTTATGAATTTTTACTAATTTGATATCTCTTATTTTCCAGGTGATTCGGGGAAAGTCATTAAAACGGAAGGTACAGCAATCGTTAAGTAGATGACAAACTTTCCGTAGTTTTTTTTACATTGCAAGTATTTTTAAATGTATAGGAAATATAATTTATTGGTAATTTTCAACCTCAACTCCGTCTATATCAATAGGAAGAGAAGGAAACTCCTAGACAAATGAAGAGAACATATGTTATTTTGTGTATGTTTTGAGAAGCTGACGAGATATTTTGTTATTTTGAAATGTGATTTCAAATAAATCAATAAAACAGTTGCTTAAAAAGTATTCTGATAGGCTTTGAAGAAGTATCTGAATTTACTTACCTTGTCCCCGTATCCTTAATACAGATGAAAATCTTTCATTTCTGTATAATAGAAAGGTTATACACTATCGAAAATAATTTAAAAGTAAAACACAAAAGAAAGTAGTAATTTTTCATAGCACTCACCAGCCATTTAGACACCTGAACTGCAACAGTACAATGTGTTTTGACAGGGTCAATCATGATATCTTGGAGGAAAAAATGAGAAGGATTGGTGTTCGGAAGATGGATCATCTCACGTGGTTTCGTGATTACCTATCAAGTTGAAAACAATTCATTCAATGCGGTTCATACCTTAGTGAGAAGAAAAAATCACCCGTGGTGTACTACAGGGATCGATCCTAGGTCCCACCATTTTCCTCATTACATAAACTCCTTAGCGAACATAAATATTAGGGGAGAAGTCAGACTTTATGTGCACGACACAACAATTGTATAATTTGGAGAAACACGTGACCTTATCTCCCAAAACATCAAAGGAGATCTCCAATGCTTGGCCGAACGGTTATCTTGCCATAAGTTGACCCTCATTTTGAAAAACTCATGGCATGAGCACGTTGAATATATACGCAAAAAAATTATCGGACCATTGGGTGTTCATAGTTGATTAAGTTATATCTATTGAGGTCAGTTTACTTCTCCCTAGTTCACTCCCATTTGGAATACTTAACAATCATCTGGAGTTCAACTTTTGAGAGCTACATAGCACCACTACACAACTACAAAACAAAGCCATAAAAAATCTGTATAAATTACCACCAACAAACTAAACATGATGAACAGCTGAAACTGTGAACATTAAAACATGTGGGTAAGTAAAAGAAAATGGAAAATCTGGATTGATTTATCCGTGAATGGGCCACGGTTAATTATTCGTTTCTTGGAAAATCCGATTTTAATCTTGAAATTTCGATTTTAATCTCATAATTAAAGCCGAAATTTCGGGTGTAATGCCGAAGTTTCGAGATTAAAGTCAAAATTTCGAGTGAGGGCGATGACATTTCCCCTTACGAAGACGCCATCTATGGGATCGATCCCATGCATTTGTGGTTCAGACCACAGAACTATAACTTAGAGGTTCAGACCACATACATTGTCTTAGACAATGCCACAGAACTGTAACTTAGAGTGGTTCAGACTAGCACCTATGGCGGGTAGAATTATTAATGCGTTATGTTTGGGTATGTTACCGAATTTTGCTGGACAAACTTTTATTACTACGGTTTAAGAGGAATTAGTTTGCGGTGGCTTTGGTCTTACCGGAGAATCGCAACCAGTTGGTAAAAACTAACCACTATTCACGGATTGGAATTCCTAGATGCCATGAACCCCAGGATTCAGTAATGGGCTCTATTTCATTTCTATTGTATGTCGATGATATTTCCAGTTTGAATATATCTGGGAAGTTCGCATTATTTGCCACAATATTGATGAAGCTTCTTTTTGCAATGTCATAGGTACAACATGATTTTGAAAAAATAAGAACCTGGTTTGACAGTAAACTTCTCGTACTGTATTTCCATAAAACTGATTTGTTAACCTTCGGATGTGAATTGGAGACCGTAATGCTTGATTCAACTAATATTAACAAGTCCCCCTAGACAAAACTCTTAGGTCTTCATATTGATAATAGTTTGAAAGTCAATGAACATGTTGAAGAACTGTAACTGTAAAAAAGAATGTTCTGGATACTATGCCACCAGGGTCATAAATGAAGAAGTAAGTTACAGTTGCAAAACCGACCACAAGTCGAGAGTTTTTGACAAAATATTTCACCTGAGGAAGGGATCCAAGTGATTACACTAAGGTTATTCTATGCAACTAAATACGAGGCAATAACTCAGTCATTACATACCAGCCGGCAAACAAACAATTAAATATTTACGTTATCTTTTGTTCGAAAGTCGAACTACTAGATTGGCAATTTGTATCCAAGATACCTTCTCAAATCCTTCTGTGAAATTCTATGAAGGCAATTTGTCTTTTGGCTATATAAAACTCAATACACGGTTGATAAATTAAAGTAGTATTTTCAAATGCTACAATGCATAATAATTACCACGTTGACTCACAAAATAATACTCTGTATACTAGTCATTATGAAGAGTTTCTTTAAAAGAATAATGCAGAAGATAGGAGTAGCAAATAATATTTGATTGAATAGAACTGGACGATACTTGATGAAAATCCATATTACAAGTAATTAATACAGTTTATTGTATGATTTTCACTATTTATATTGAAAAATCATACAATGAACTGTATTAATTAGTTTTAAATAATATTTGATTGTTTGTGACTAAGTGTCCTTATAGGAACAGTCAATGTTTTCTTTAATTGTGATGCTCGATCACTTCCGAGTGTTAAATTTACCGACGAAAATGATGGGATCACCGATTGTTCCGATGGACTATTAATCGGCTTGTTCAATACACCGGAAATTTTTTGCTCAATTTGAGAAATTGCATTTAGCAAATTCCAACTCCTTGAATTGATTTTCAGTTACCCTAGCGCCACCTTGCAGAAATGGTCCTTTAGAACATTCCTAGAACACGCCCCCCAGTTGACTGCGAACATAAATAGCACAGAGTGATGACATTTCTTAATAGGAAGTGTCAACGTCAACGTGCTTGGGAAAATGGCTACAAATAATTATTTTGGTTTTACTCACGGAGGAGCTCAATATACGTAAGTAAAAATTTTTGCTGATATCTTGCATAAGATTCATAATTAGATTTATCTAACCGATTTTCGAGTTCTTTTCGACTACGTTGCGAGCAGAATTTCCGCTTCTGACCGTTGGCTTGATTACCGGCGTCCTTGACTTGGCTTCGGCATTTTGCACGATCAATAACCGCACGGTCGTCCATTAGGCGGCATTTTGGTTTCGCGGAAGTTGCGATATTCTGGTAGTAATCCGATGAGTTCTTTGAGCATTTAATCAGTTTCACCAAGTTAACGTCGCGCATTCACGTAGCATACTAGTATTCGATCGGGAGAAGTAAGGAGAAGGCAAAATTTTCGTGTTTTTCAGTGCAGCGGCCACCGGCGCGGCTTACCAAACAGGGCAGGCGGGGTATGCAGTAGCGAGTCCGGCCACTGCAGCTGCGGCAGCCACTTACGGCACCCAGAGGGCCACGTACGACACCGCAGCTTACCAAGCCGCTGCGGCCGCTTCTCAAGGGACCTACGCCACCGGAGCCACACCGACCTACGAGTACGGATACGGTACGATTTCATTGTCTGTTCTCATATTTTCGCATGTTGTATTGTAATTTTCGAAAAAAAATGAGGTCTTACATTTTCGGCGATGTCCGACAGTTGCCGTTGATATTCGCGAAGCTGATATTTATCGACAGATACTGGGAAATTCATTGAACTCCAAATGCGCCTGCTGGTGAGGGAACCAGATATAACTAAAATAATCTTTCACATTTCCAGCAGTTGGCTCAAGTAAACTTCCTGTCTAAAACAGGGTATTATCAGGAATTATTATCTGATTTTGCTGCAAAAATACACATTTTGGTGTTCGGTAATTGAGGTGAATGGTTGACTCACTATTTAGACAGCAGAGAGGAATGTTTCAGTAATTTGGAAATTATAGGACATTGCTATTCATAAAAACTATAACAATACTATTGTCACTAATCAAGTTCTGCAACCAGTCAGTAGGCAGTTTAGACTGAGGACCATTAAAAAATCCCTATATTCATATCTGATTTAGGTAAATATTGAAATTGGGTGTTGAACACTGGACTATGTTGAATTTTGTTGAGTATTTGAAATGGAATGGAAATTGAGGGTTTTTTTTTAACCTCAACTAATCTATCTACATAAACAAATCCAATTCTCAATAATAATAAGATGGTTTTTTAAGTTACATTGTGTTGAATAGAAAACAAATGCAAACATTGCTGATCAAAATACCCATCAGAAGTCTGGTTAGGTTCATCAAGGTGGTTTTGTAAATCACAATTTTCAAATATGCTTTATTACTCAAGAAATGAACATCTTATTGACAGTCTTCTGAAGTGAAATGTGTATATGTAACAATAAATATTACAAATATATTTGACATTATCTAAGGATGCTATTCATAGGCCACATCATTTCATGAGTGAGAAATATAAAATATCACAGGTGGACCTAATAATAGATGTGTAGAAACAATATTCTACATCATTTCATTAAATTTCCAACTATGATTTGATTTTGTTTACATTTATAGAAAATTCATCTAGATTTTTAAGACATTATTATTATAAGGATTTGCTGAATGTGGGAATCATTGAATCTTGTAGCTCTCCTCTGTGACTTCATGGAATAATTTCCGGGTTAAACTTCTATAAGGATTCAATATGGAAAATATCTGAATTTGAATCCTCAGACTATTCAATCCAACCTCATCAATACGGTTACATCAAAAATAATTTCCTAAAAAAATTTATATTATTTTGTTATTTTTCTGGTCTTCTACGTGGATAAATTTCAATATATTTTGAATAAAAATTTGAAATAAAATGAAAATTTATTGGTGAATAGTATTTTCTTTATCTATTATAAAATACGACAGTATGTGAAGAAAGCCAAAATCATTTGTCCAATCGATCTGTAACTGTTGTTTGACTTCTTTCCCTATTTATATAATAATGATGGTAAAGAGTGGGATTGTTGAATGAAAACTACTTATTCATCAAATCTCGAATATCTTGGTGTGGTATTTTTTTATTTAACCTTAAACAGTTGAAAACAATCCTTTGAATTGATTAGGTAACATTTTGGTGTTGAGATCGCCGTCCTTTAATGACAGTTGTATTGATGAAAATTCGTTACAATGGTCAGAAATCGGAATGTCTTATTCCAAATTGGCCAATCATGCATCTACTGAGAAATGTTTGTCGGAATATTCATCAGCTCCCAATATTCAGGAAATGTAATGCAATGTTAATTTTTTTTAATCTTATAACATTGATATTTGTTGTTGGTGAAAAACATTGTACACTTTCAGGTAATTGAAAAAAATGTATGAACTCATGCGGTGTCAACAAAGCAAACTGACATGAATTTAAAAAATGTAGGTTACTCAATTTTTCAGTACTTGAAAAACTTAGTCAATCCCGGGCATTAAAGCATGGATTCTGGAAGTTTTTTCTAAAAATGGACATCATAAAGTGCTCTGTATAAGAAGTAAACTTGACATTTCTTCTCAAATGTGGATCTACTTCAAGTAAATTTTCTTGAGTATTATGCTTTTGAGTTGCCATGCCAATCAGTGACGGGATACTCAAATACTTTTTGTGCTGAAGAGAACATAATGCTTCGACTATGGGGTTGGTTATAAAGATACAATTGAAAGACTACTACATAGAGGCTTCCACATGACACGTCTTTTAATTGACAGTTCCTCCTTAATTCAAAAATTATCAAAGTAGCTCAGCATCGAAAAAGTTGGTGACCATTGTTTCAAACTAATTAACAGCTTTTATTATTAAGCCGTAAGGCCTTATGAACCCTCGTGTTGTCTCTGCTTGATGAATAGGACAGGACCGTACATGCTCACTTGGGGCAATAATGATATCAGTTTATCAGTGATTTGAACTTAGGGTGAAGGTCAAGATGATGATTATTTCTCAGTAGATGCATCAGTGTGCCGAAACAATTCATTCTCAAAAATAAATTTAAATAGGGCAACCAGCGGCACAATACGCTGGTGGGTACGATCAATCGGCAGCGGTAGCTACAGCAGCGAAACCCGTGTCATACGCAACTACTTATACTCCAAGGCCGAATCAGCAACAGGCGCAAGTAGCTGTAAGTACATAGAGTTTTTAATTTCTTCATTGATTGGCACTCTGCAAGTAAATTATTTGAAGTGCTGTACATTCAAGAATCAAAATTCAAAGTCTGTCGAAAAATATTTGTGGAAAAGAGAAATGAAAATTTCTGTTTTTTACCACTTTTAAAGTGGTAAAAAATATATAAATTTTCATTTCTCTTTTCCATTATGATCTCCTACCACGTAGTAACGGCTACATCCATCAATTTATTAAAAATATTTGTCCAAAACTGTTAGCATAACATATTTTCAGATTTTTCGAGTGTAGAGAGAGGGAGATACAAACAAATCACTATATTTTGTGATATTTATGGTTATAGAATGTACAAAGATGGACGGAGTTCTTTTGATTTTTGGTCTGCATTTGAAAAAGAATAATATACAATGAATATTAATGAACAATTAAAATGTTGATACAATTTTCAACAAATATGATAAAAAAAAGCATAATTTTTGAGATCTGGATTGCAATATCGTCATTTTAAGTTTTGTGAATTCTGATGTTAGGAAAATTGCTTGCCAACAAAAGAATTTTATTATTGAGTTTCTTCCAGAACTTTCGCTAGACTGTTTGTTTGCACAGAGGAAAACATTTTACTTTTTTTTGTTTAAAAAATTACATGTGTTTCTAACTTGACATCAAGTTAACGATACAACTTTTATTATTATCAGACCATTAGTTCGCTACAGTTATTTGTATATTAATTGCGGAGGAAACTATTTTCCTCTGCAAATTTGAAAAACTCAATATTAAAAAAATCTGTTTCGCTAATTTGACGACGTCACTTTGGAGAGACACTATGTATTTTTTTTAACATAAAGTAAATAACATGTGTTCCGCAATTAATCTACAAGTGATTACAGAAAACTGGCAATC
>WOGL01002186.1:0-10259 GCA_015342145.1 Leptinotarsa rubiginosa | reverse complement strand
TGATGGAATGTCCGTGTCATACATTTGTGCTCTCCGAAAACAGGGCCATATAATTTCTTTTATATGACCGATGACACCATTCACTAGACCCTCAGATACATCAATATTGTATCGCAACATCACCTTGGCCCCCACAAATATTTTCAACTTTTTAGGCAACCCTCCAGTCTGTTTATATCAAATAGTATAATATTATTTAAATCTATATAATATTTTTTTCTAGTACAATCTATTAGATTAACTTGTGCAATTATTTTATTACAATGCAAATGAATATGGGATTTTACAACCTACTACACCATTCATTGTCTTCTTTTTAGAGTCGGGAAGTAGGCATTTAAAGGTAAAGGCTTGATTTAATTTTTTTTTCTAGAAATATATTTTTTTTATTGATGCCAACCCTGGATGTGGCATCTATTTCATGGTGGGCCTACGAATTGCCTATCATTAACGAATTCGTACACATAATTTCGTGTCCCTGCTATTTACCGCTGAGGAGATCTCTAGTACGGAGCCGATCCTGGCAGCTGCATCAGGTCACGTTTATGATTAACATGCATTGCAACATGCAAAATTTCAGGTCAATCGGATACCGGGAAGTGGGTCCAATCAAACTTGCAAGATTTGTTAACATACATACAAGTCAAGTTAAATAAAAGCTTTTAAAAAAGAATTCTGAACCGATTATTAGAATCCACAATAGTCTTCGAGTAAAAACTTGTCCTTTCCTGATACTTCCAAACTATTTATAGGACAATTGTCAGCGCTTTACCCTCTCCTCACACTCCTTCCAATTTCCCGCTTTAGGGTACCGTTTCTCTCAATAGAAATCTTCATCCAAACCAGACTGATTGTGTCGTGCTCCAATATTCCTGATTTGTTGGTTTCTCCCCTCCGGGAGTTTTTTTAGGGCTCACCAATATGAACTTTGACACTTGAACGATTGAAGCAATTTACTTATGTCTTTGGAGGAGTTGGAATGAGAAAAATCAATATATTACTTGTCAATACTTAAGATTTTTGTCAAATAATTGACAAGTTGTCCCAAAAATGCAATTTAAATATTCAATTTTTCAGGTAACGGCTGATGGAAGCTGGGGTTCGTAAAAGATTGGGAGTGGTTACCATTCTGCTTTCTCCTGTATTATCTAATATCAAATTCAAAAACTACCTCTAGTCATTCCACTTTCGTGTTTGTCTTGAGGTTTTGATCTCTTACCATTTATTAAATTAACCCAGTTTCATGTCATATAATTCATTCATGTAATATTGGTTTTGTAAATGTAATTTGTACAGACTTTTGCCGTAGTGGCTCATACTTGACTGATTTGATTCACGGAGCGTAAAATGCGTTTCTTTTGTGTTGACCTTACTAACCACCAAAAACAATAGGAATTAAGTTGATTATATTAAAAACTGAGTTCATTTTATCAAGCACCAAATTGTAATGATTGATCGTGTTTGAGATATCGTTTCGTACATTGACATTCGGAAATAATGAAAAAACTTTGCTAATAAATGTTTCGTGACAGAATTTGTGAATTCGCAGAATTGAAAATACCTTTTGCTGAAATTACGGACTGAACATGGACCAGGAAACATTTCTAGAGAACTATCATAATTGTCAAAGTGTCAATACTAAAACATACTTGTTACAAGTAAATTCAGAAATGTACCCGAATTGTGTATTTTCACTTGCTTATCTTTGATTTTATTTGCTGCTCCTTCTTTCCACAAGTGAAGTATCAATGAGGGACTTTCGGGGAAAGCGGAACTATAAAAACATCAAAATTTAAAACGAAACCTTTAATATACTTTCAAAGCGTTTTTAATGGTTCTTACCGAGTTTTCGGCCGCACCGTTCGACGAAGGTTGAAAAGGAGGGGAGGTGACATGTTCAATATTATTTAGTTTTAAAAAAATCTGAAAATCGTTTGAACAAAATGTAGGTGCGTTATCTGAAACAATTTTCCGTGGAAGTCCAAAACGCGCAAAAGTAGTTCTCAAAACTTCAATGGTTGCTTTGGCAGTGATCGATGCCATTGGATAAACTTCAATCCACTTGGAATGAGCATCCACCATAATAAAAAAATATTTTTGTAAAAATGGTCCCATAAAATCAATATGAAGACGAGACCAAGTTTCATTTGGCCAAGGCCATTTCGTAAGTACCGCTTTATTTGGGGTTTTCTTGTTCAATAAACAATTCTTACAATTCTTACATATATCTTCTATATTTTTATCAAGTCCCGGCCACCAGAAAAAAGATCTCGCTAAACTTTTCATTTTGACTACACCCATGTGTGATAAATGAAGTTCTTTTAAAACTGATGATCTTAGTTTCGAAGGAATGATTAACCGGTTGTTCCAAAGTAAACAACCCTCTTCAATACTTAGTTCATTTCGAAATCTATAAAAATCTTTATATTCATTTTTAATTTTCCCAGGCCAACCGGACTTTACATATTTTAAAATTTTCAATAACAAATCATCATTTTCTGTTTCTTTTTTTACTCGTTTGAAATCAATAGGAAAATAATCATTATTTGTAAAAAAATTGATGAAATCAACTTCTTCAATTTCACTATTATTTTTAGTTTCGCTACTGGGTTGAGGTAACCGTGATAAACTATCGGCCAAATTATCTTCTGATCGTACGAATGTAATTCTATAATTATAATTTGATAATATAACCGCCCAGCGCCGTAAACGATTTGCAGAAAATTGTGGAATACCCTTTTGCGGGTGAAAAATAGCAAGAAGTGGTTTGTGATCTACTTCTAATAGAAATTCCCTGCCATAAAGATATTGATTAAATTTTTCTAATCCAAAAATAATGGCCAGAGCTTCCTTTTCAATTTGAGAATAATTTTTTTCTGCAGTCGATAAAGTACGCGATGCATACGAAACAGGTTTATGAGTGCCATCCGGCATAATATGAGTTAATATTGCCCCAACTCCATAACTAGAAGCATCTGTTGTAAGTTTCAAAGGTAGTTTTGCATTATAATGAATTAAGACGGGGGAGGAAATCAACATCGATTTTATAGAATTAAAAACGTCATCACATTCAGTGGACCAACACCAATCTGTGTCAGATTTAAGTAAATCATATAATGGATGCAATATAGTCGATAAATTCGGCAAAAATTTACCATAATAATTTATAAGACCTAACCATGATTTTAACTGAGTAATATTTTCTGGCTTCGGAGCATTTTTAATAGCCATTACTTTTTCCGGTGAAGTATGTAAACCTTCCTTATCGATTTTGAACCCCAAATATGAAATCTTATTTTTTAAAAATTCACACTTTTTCAATAATATTTTCAGCCCTGCTTCTTGCAATTTTGTTAAAACTTGATTCAGTCTAGACAGATGTTCTGGTCGATTACACCCACTTACCAAAATATCATCTAAGAAAACGACTACTCCCGGAATGCCTTCTAATAATGATTCCATTAATTTTTGAAATTTAGCCGGAATGCTGGATATGCCAAAGGGTGCCCTATTATAACGGAATAAACCTTTGTGTGTTGATAAGGTCACCAAATTTTTTGATTTTTCATCCAGGCACACTTGGGTATATGCATTTGCCAAATCTAATTTCGTGAAATGTGTTCCCCCCTGTAACTTCACAAATAATTTTTCAATTCTCGGCAAAGGGTACAAATCTATTTCAATCACAGAATTAAGAGTTACATTGAAGTCCCCGCATATCCTCACTGAACCATCCCTTTTTAAAACGGGTACAATCGGTGTTCCCCAAGAGCTATAATCAATCGGTTCTATAACACCTAATTGTTGTAATCTATCCAGCTCCTTTTCAACCTTTTCTCTAATCGCAAAAGGAAGCGGTCGAGCTCGGAAAAACTTTGGTGTGACATTTTCATTTTTTAAATTTATGGTAATCACACCTTTAGTGAAGGTCCCCAAACCGGGTTCAAAAACAGAACAAATTTTTTTTAATAAAAACTTCAAATCTTCGGGTGCATTCATAAAAAAATTATTTGTAATTCTTAGTTGGAAAATATTGAAAAAATCACGTCCCAAGAGAGGTGGACCAGCCGCATCCTTTATAATATAAATATCCATAATAGCTGATTGATTATTATACTCAATCTTACATTCAATATAACCAATAGGAATAATTTGATCTCCATTATATAAGTTAAAAATTTTTTCTGTTGGGTACAAAACTTTATATCTCAATTTTTCATAATAAAACTTTTCTGAAATTACTGTAAAGCTAGAACCAGTATCTAAACTGAATGAAAAAGGTATATTATCTATCTTTAAATCAATTTGAATTGGATTGATTTTACAATCTAAATTATAAAGTGAAAAATCAGATGAAGAATCTCTTTCTAAATAATTTTGTGTGAGAACATTCGCAATATTTGTTTTGTTCCGTTTCATGGGACACATTGGAGCTAAATGCCCTTTTTTATTACATGAGTGACAAAAACAATCTCGAAATGAACACTTATCTGCTCGGTGATTTTTTCTTCCGCATACGCTACATTTGGAAGGAAATTCCCCTGCGTGTCCTCTCTGGTTCCCGCTGCGGTTGCGCACTAGTCCTGAAGATGACGGTTGTATCCCCGCTGCTATTTGTCTTTGCCTTCCCCTATCTTCTCTGAGTTTGACCTGCGCATAATGAATATCTGATTCCTTCTTTATTACAGGTTCAAAATTTCCAGAATTTAAAGATGGATGCGCCGTCGCTTTCGCTATAGCCACTTCAATCACACTTTTAAATGTTGCCGTTTTCTTTTCTTCAAAAAGGCGATCTTGTACTGGGCCTTTATCATACCCCATAATGAATTTATCACGCAGCACTAATTCTAACTGATCGTTTTCAAAATCGCACAATGTCGCCAAATTTCTTAACCGGGCTGACCATTCTCTAGGCGATTCACTGATTAGTTTTTGCGAATGGTAAAATTTGTACCGTGCCGCAAACACTGATAAACTTGGTTTAAAATGTTCGTCCAATAAAGGAATCAATTCTGAATACTTTTTAGTTTCTGGTTCAGCCGGCATGCATAAATTATGAATCAATTTATAAGCGTCCTCACTCAGCACGTTAAGAAGAATCGCACCTTTACGTTTATCGTCGTTGATATTGTTTGCCACAAAATAATTTTCGATTCTCCTCTTGAAAATTGACCAGTCGGCTACTGATGGATCGAATTCTCGTAAATGACCTATGTATTCTGACACTGCCATTTTGAATTTCGGACGTGGTTCCAGTTCGTGAAATTTAAATTTGAAATTTACACACACTAATTCCTTGAAAATCCTCGTCGCCACTTGTAATGTATTTGAACTTGATACCAATAATTAAAATCACTCGTGGTTTTATTATAGGTGTTTATTGTTGAACGACTACATACATACTGCCCTGACACCTGCTGTTTTTTTCCTCTAAAAAACTGACGTCCTCAAATATAAACTGAAGTACCGAGTGGTCCACTAAATCAATATTCTACACTATTGTTTTCGAAACTCTGGAAATGGTGTATTGAATTTGCGTGTTTGAATTCAGTAACGAACATAATCAGGGTTTTTATTCATTACTTCTACAGAAATATGAGAATTTCAATAACAATTCATTCAAAAATTGATGAATATTTTAATAGCTTCCATATTTTATGGTTGATATTTATGTTCCACAACAAAGTTTGTATTGGGAAGGCATTAAATCAATGTGAAAATAACTTTGATTACTAGTAATCAATCAATCTGTAATTAAAGTTCGAATATCATATATCAAGTACCTTTACAACTTGTCAATTCGACCCCAGCTTTGACATTCATATTAAAGCTTGTGACTTAGAGGTTCACTTCATATTCAAACATAACGTAGTTACGAATAGGTACAGTAAACTTGGGGCAATTATAAGTGAATTCCTCTATTGATTTAATATGATAGTTTCATTTGTATCCTCACCACGCCTATCTGGTTGCCAGGAAATACCACAATGTAAATACAAAAGCAGGCCGTAAGTGACAAAAATTGTAACTTTTTTTCTCCAGATTTTTTTTACATATTTCAGGAGTTTCAGAAGCATTTGGTCTTAACAAGTTAGAGCAATGTTCAATCATTATTTGACCGTTCTCAAAACGGCGTTGAGGCACATTACACATTTGTGGTCTGCGAAGCTGATTGTTTTTGGAAATGAGTTCAAATAAATTGTCTAGTCTATCTAGTATGTTTTTTATCACAGATCTGACAGATGACTTCATAATTCCGAGACTCTTCAGTTTTTATCATTTTTTTTAGTGTGTATCTTGGTACATAAGAAAGAACAATAAAAAATACAAGACAATACGTATAAGTTTACTGTTCTTTTTTATAAACCATACTTCTTATTTTCATCTTCCATATCATAATGTATTATTGTAAATTTTTCAGTATCATTCATTTTCTCATAACAATAAAATATGTTCTGGTCCAAAATCAGTAACATGTCATTTGGAGTAGATTGTCTTTTTTCTAATTGACAGTCGATATATTTGTGTTAGGGTCATACAGAAAGGGCGTAATCTTTGTATTTGTCCGGCCACGATTTCTGCCTGTCTGCGATAAGTCATAATCATTATTATAATCTAAAAGTAGAGGAGTAGAGGAATAGTAATTTTTGATTTACATTTTTTCATTAGATGGCGTTTTACATGTTACTGAGTTCATAAACACATTTCAGTGGTTCAATAAATCGGATTGAAAAGCAAATATATTCAGGAGTTGAAAGTTTTTTAGAAAAAACTTTTTGGCTTCTCACTTCTCCATATTGAAGAAAATGATAATTTTGATGGTAATCATAACATAAATCCAGAAAATAACCAATAAAATGAATCGATCTACAAGGGAAATAAAACAAGATTTGATATTAGCACCTCATGGTTTGAACTATGAAATATTTCAATGTTTGAACTTCAAATTATACTACACAAAAATTTGAAAATGCTAGTATTTTTAGATCGCTTCGACATCATTTCTGAATTTCAGCATGGTTTTTCCCAGCTTTAGACATTAGTGACCCTGATATTGTTTGCAGTAAACTATACTCAATGGGTATCAGAGGTATCTTTCTAAAGTGCCTCAGGTCGTACTTGACTCTATGAAAAATACTTGTTGAAATTGATAACTGTTACTCTCAATCGTATGGCATTAATCTAGGAATTCCCCAAGGCTCTATTTTGGGACCACTCATCTTTCACTATATATTGATGTTATGCCGAATTATATAATTACTTATTGAATTTTATTACATATGGATGATACAAATTCCGCAATTGATGCTGATAGCCCCGAGGAACTTCAAGAAAACCTCAACCTATTGTCGTTTGAATTCACAACCTGGTGCAGAAAAAATTCATTAGTTGTGAATTCAAGCAGAACAGTGGTGATACAATTGGCGTGGCCACTTGTGGCCAGGATAGGAAAAGAGATAGCAACATGGCATTAGAGACAAGTATAGTTTATGTGAATATAAAATTTAATTCGGGGTACTATGCTATCAGACAATTAAGAACTGTATTCAACAACGCTCCAAAATGTTTATTTTGCCCTCATATATTGTCACATCTCCTATAATATCGCTCTGTAGGGTTGCTACTCCAAGCTTCATAGAATTTTTGTGTCCCAGAAAAGGATTATTCGACTGATATTCAAATTAGAGTACCAAGAGTCTTGGAAAAAATATTTCATTGAAAATGGAATTAGGTATGTACCATGAATAAACGTTTACAAGTGCAAACTTTTACTCAAGAAACATTCACACGATCAACACCGAAACTCCGAAATTCATTCGTACCCAACGAGATATGGTAATTTGATAAGGCTTCAAAAGCACTTTGAATCGTTTTTTAAAACTGTTCATTTTTTTCAGTTGCAAAATTTTTTCAAAGTCTTCTTCTGAATATAAGAAATGGAACAAAAAAGATAATATTTTCGAAGTCGAACTGAAAGAGTTTTTGATTAACTGTTGATTTTACAGTACGGCAGAATAGTTGAGTCAACATGATGACTGATGATATAAGAATTGCTAATGAAATTTGATTTGTGAAATGTTCTAGCTATATGTTTGTAAATCATATGTATGTAAATGTTTGTTTGTTTAAATAGGTATGTCTGAAGCAGATTGCGTTGAATTCATTATCAAGATGGGTAAGTCTAATGACTTGAATCTAAATATAGAGTCGGTTTCCTTGACAACCTCACCTCTTACAAAGTTTTTAGGAACACAACTAGACAGCAAACTTGACTTCAAAAAACACATCGAATTCCTCTGCAAAAAACTCGGTAAAACGTTTTTTGCATTTGCGACTCTGAAAAATAACTTCAATAAAGGGCAATTGCTAGATTTGTATTACTCTCTCGTGTATTCAACTCTGTGTATGAACATAACGGTTTGCGGACAATCAGTGGAAGTAGAAAGAGTTTTTGTTATCCAAAAAATATTTGTAAGATTAATCTTTGATCTCAAATACAACGAATCATGTAGAGAAGTCTTCTTTAAAAATAAAATTCGGATGGTATTCGGTATCTATCTTTATAAATTACTTATATTCACTCAAATTTGTCATTATTCACTAGATCTCACGAAATACACGATTACTCCACTAGACAAAACCATGAAATTCATCTTAGAAAATGTAATATTACGAAATACAAAAAATCGCCAAGATATGCCGGAGCAATGGCTTTTAACCACCTTCCAGGAAAAATTAAAGATATTCCCGATCACAAAAAGTTTAATAAACAATGAAAGACGTTTTAATTGAAAAACAATTTTTATTCGCTTGGTGAATTTTTAAATCGTAAAGAAAAGTGAGTTATGTTTTTCTTTTTATATTACTTTTAAAATGAATGTGGCGGTATTTTCATATGTTTCTACAATTATCTTCGATCTTCAGCTTTTATGTTTTTTATATTGACCTGTCTTATGTATACCATGTGTACCTAAAACGATGAAATATATATCCTACCTTATCTTATCAGTTCCCATGTGACGTATCTTATATCATTTTGTGATCTTGAATGATTTGATAAACATCATCATTATTATCATTCACGCAGGTTGAAATCAAACCGGAAATGATTGGATCCTACCGTGAAGAATTCTCTTTGACCTACAAAATTTCATCTTTATATTTACGGATGAGGCCCTTTTCTGGATGAACGGGTACATGAACAAACAAAATTACTGAATTTCGGACGATACCAATTCACATAAGGTCCAAGAACGTTCAATGCATCCCAAAAAAGTGAGTGTTTGGAATGTATTTTGGGCTGGCGACGTCATTGGTCCATATCTTTCGAAAAACGACCTTGGCCAGGTCATCACACTCAATGGCAAGCACTTAAGTCGATGATTACCAACTTCTTTTGTCCTACATGCCACACAGCTCATGCCACATTGGATATTGTGTACGATCGATTTTAGGGCATGGTCATCTCACGTGGGGGTGATGTGAACTGGCCACTGAGATAGTGCGATTTTACCCCGTTATACTTTTTTGTGGTATTTTTTTGAGGCACAGGTATATTCGAATAAGCCACAAACTACAGCGGTCCTCGAAGTCAACAAAACTTACGCCATCGGTCAAATTCACCCTGATTTATGTGCCAGAGATATGGAAAATTGGATGATATCCCAGACGAAAAGTACTTAATGGGAGACCCTATACAATAGGGAGCTATCACTTTCACATATTATGAACTTGGTGCTTCAGTTGGCCATAAATCAAACATGAATAATCCCTGGTGAAAAAAATTCAGAGAGCAAGGAAATCACAGAGATGGGACAAATGCAAAAGTTCCTCAACTGAATTTGACAAAATCCCGAAGAGCTTCTACAGATGTACTTCCTCTCATCGAAAGTCATAAATCTAACACAACAACACACATTCAGGACAACCAAAAAGGCGTCCAGAAAGATTGGCGGTTGGCAAAGAAAGTGATAGATTTTCCAAATAGTAAATGGGCTGTAAGCTCATTTCAACTTTGAAAATCACCAGGACCATATGCCATCCATTCTGTAATGTCGCAGAAACTTACTTCGTATGTAGTTTACAGCAAGTTGGGTTCGAGAGAAATACTTTCATACTGGAACCTGGTGAAATCGGATAGGATTCATTGAATGCCATGAGGCCATTCAGCTTCATGTCGTTTCTACAACACTTTATTGTGAGATTTTCACTATATTGTTTTACAAAAACGCAACACGTGTTTCGCCATACAATGGCTT
>WOGL01002185.1:0-10265 GCA_015342145.1 Leptinotarsa rubiginosa | reverse complement strand
TTGAGATTTACATAGTAACAAATGGAAAATATGAATTCTTATGACTTGGAACTTGTGTACTTATTTTTTAGTAAAAATATTTAAATAAAAAATGTATTCACCTGTATTTTGACCACTCGAAAAGCAAGAAATTGAATCTGTGTAAAAGAGAATTGTTATGCAAAGGATCATCATCATGGTCCAAGTTGCAGACTTGGCAATGCTGAAAAGACAGAATAACTTACTAAATATACAAGTATAATTAACCAAATTCGGGGACTTACCCGTGCATGTACGTCATTCATTTTCTGCAATGATAGTTTTATGAAACAGTGTTTTTATATCTGAAAATAATTAGTTGGATATTTATCTCACGTGGTAACTTAATAATTTTCAAATAGCTAAGTGCAACAATGAATCATCAAAGTTCCCTATAGTCATAAGCACCGCATTGAAAACGAATACCTATTGACCGTTTGATAACACTATTGCTATTCAATTTTTGATAAGATAAGATGGTATCCAATAATCAGAACCATATTCAACTTACTGAAGTTTTGAATAAAAATAAAACAAACCTTCAAAATTAAATGATTCTTAATAAATTTCTCACGCTTGAACAGCCGGCGTCATTAACAAAATAAATTTAAAAATAAACCAAACATAGGAAATAGCAAAAATATCCAAAGTACACACACAATCGCAAACTTACTAAACGGAAACAAAACAAATCACAAAACAAAACAATGCTGTTGCAGAACCAGTGACGTAGTAATCTCTCTCTTTCTCTAATTTCTATGGCCGTAGCACAGCATAGGTTGTGGCCGTAGCTTTGGCCAGACTCCTTCTGTCTATATTGATCAGAAGCTACATCTGGGGGAGTACTTTTTCTCTAAAAGAAACACTTCCCTTCTCGGGAGGCCTTCGGATAGAATAACACATCTATAATCGAACTGACAACCTCATCGACATCCAGCCTGGTTAAGAGTGGTCAAAAGACAGGTGAATACATTTTTTATTTAAATATTTTTACTAAAAAATAAGTACACAATACGTCTTTTACTTCAATATTCAGTCGAACATAATTTCATTTTAGATTACACCTCTTTTTTGGACTCCAATACCAACACGACATCCATGTTCCATCTTTGAGGGCGGTCGTTATTGGCACAACCGTCCTCTGTCGCGATCGGAGAGGAAGCTCCTGACGGAATAATAAATATGGACTCGCCATTAAAGAAAGAACATTGACTCCAAGAAGTGAAAAAAAGATGAAGAGATTCATGTCCCGGCATTCATTGTAAGAGGAGATATCATTTTATATTGGAGGATTTGTGAATTTATTAGATTTGTGGTATCCTCAACATACTACCATGACGTGTACGATAATTACGAGTAGAAATATTCGTTTCAAAAGATGCAAGATTTTGTTTCTTACATGAGTCACACATTGGAATATATATACATGCACGGGACTGATAATTTATCTTCCCTTATAATAATAAGTTTGCAGCTATCATGATAATCTATATCAAAAATTAATCTTATGATGCGTTTTTGGGCAACAAATATTTTATTAAAAAAATCTCTACCACATCCCCATGATATTATATTTAAAGAAATATGCGAATATGCCGTTGCAAAATATATACTCAAGAGGTTTTTTTATCTACAAACAATTTCATTTGCTTAATTGCGAATAATGCTGCATTAAGTTTCTTGCAAACACCATCAATATGTAGATCGCAATGCATAGATCCATCTAACATGGTACCTAGAAATATTACATCACGTGACATCGCTATTCCATCATCGTTATTTCACCTGGAATGATATTTTTCTCTTATAAAATTTAATTGAAACAGATTTAGAGGTATTCAATATTAAATGATTGAATTCACACCATATGACGTAAATCCCTCAATAACCCCTTTGACGCTTGTTAGAACATCTTCCAGTGTGGACCTAATGTCACAAAAAGTAAAGATACCAGTACCGACAAAGAGTACCCAAATAGTTGGTGTACTCTTTGGTACTGATCCCTGAGGAACTCATAATGTCACATCATGTTCCTTGGACATGATATTGTAGTATTAGAGTGTCAAATGTCGACTCATTTAGGATTTTAACCAAGTCAGTATGTCATGTGGAAACCCAAGCCTATCTAAAAGAATATGTTTAAAAAAAATCTGTTTTTCCGTTAACCAGCTGTCGCACCCCTACGAACGACAACCCTCAGAAGACGACAAATCCAAGTCATCGGACAGCAAGCCATGATGGATAAACCTCTGAAGAAGCTTTAGCCACTCGCGCCAGCGAAACGTCAGGAAGAAATTTCAAACTTGAAAAATAGTGACACTAGATGGAACATATCCCTTATAGGTACCTTACACGTTTAGTAATAATGTCATTACCTGAAAATAATGTTAAGGTGTGTTAAGGTAAGAAACTGATATGATCGCAAGTACTGAAGCGGTAATGAAGCGTATCTAGATATTTTGATATTCGAGCATAATTCTTAGAAGGGGAGGGGATATTGTCAGTAATAATGATTGTGTAAAGCGAGGGCATAACTATTTCATCATTACTCAGTTTAGTACTTCAATGCGCATATATAAGTATTTCACTCATTGAAGCCGATGACATTACAACTGAAAACTTCAATGCTTCAAAGCTTCTTCCCGTGGGTTCTCAGCCAATCTTTCATTATAACTGGTTAGGAATCACACGTTAGAAGATGAGCCCTCGTTAGTCCTTAGCTCGCACAAGTTTCAACTTCTGAGAATTGTCGTTCGTAGGGGTGCGACAGTTGGTTATCGGAAAAACATATTTCAAAGATATTTTTTCAAAACTGGTAAACTGTTCCGCATAACCGTATGTTTTCGTGTTAGAATTGGTTGGACCATTCGTAATAATTTATTGAAAGTGTCTTCGTTCACACGAAAATAATTTTTATAATCACTCACTTCCTTCGTATCACTTATTTCCTTCAGTAACACTAAATGAGAATGATCTTCGCGTTTTGTTAACCGTTCTTTCATCCAGTAACGACGTTTATAACAGAACGGTTCATATTTATAGATAGACATGCTTTTCTCTTAAAAACCATAATTGATAACCTAAACACAGTCTATGTGATTTCTTCGCCACTCGAAACGTAATAATGATAAAAAATTAATGTCAGTAAATAATGAACATGTAAGGTGCGGAAAATAACAGGGAATGACGGGACAATTTTTAGTAATGATCTTATGATGCACTGTTTTTGGAACCTTTAGTGTAGTAATGAATATTACTGGAGTTTGTTCCCAACACCAAATCGTTATTTTTAACACCTCGACACGTGTTTTGACCACCAAGTGATCATCTTCAAAGAGGAAGATTAAAACTGTTTTAATCTTCCTCTTTGAAGATGATCACTTGGTGATCGAGGTGTTAAAAATAACGATTTGGTATTGGAAAAAAAAACTCCAGTAATATTTATTTAGTAATGATGTTTCTGTAATAATCTGCTGGAATAACATTATTACTGAAAGTGTAAGGTACCTATTAGATATTTTTCTTCCTGGGCAACATCTTGCATATGAATATTTTGGGATTTGATTCGTCACATGGTACTGTGACTTAGTGGCCAGGACGTTTGGAAAAATTGAAAAGTTTGTTTATATTATTGAATTTGATATCTGACACAAATTGAATCATTCCATTCTGGCGAATCTTATTATTAATGATGTCACTACGGATCGTTTTTGAATACACGCCCGAATACGATAAACGCCAGAAAACACCTTATGTAAAAGTGACGTCACTTCCTGTCCATATTATCCACAGAACAATAATTTAGAGTTAACTAAATTATAGTTTCGCAGACCACAGAACAACAAAATAAATAGATACCCTTCATCTACTTCTTCATGGAGTGGCCTGAGCTAATGGAGCCATCCGGCCAAAATGTTCACTGCTTGCATTAAAGTTCTATGAGCTTGAAAAATGGAAATCGGTTGAAAGCTTTCCTTTGGGATGCAGAGGGTGTTATGCAAGATACGAATATCATTTTCATCAAGTGGGCAGTCGAAGAATATATGCCATACATCCTGTTGGAGACCAAAATCACAAGTATCATGATCTTTAGTTTTTATCTTGTGGAGATCATGGTAGTCCCTTTGTAAAGCCACATTCTCTTGTAATCGGCAGTTCAACTATTCCAGTACTTCTGCTTGAGACGAGGATAAAATTCACTATAACGCATTTGATATAGACAAGTGAGTCAGCCATTTCTTTCCTGTGCTGCAAGTTCATCCGCCTTCTCGATTTCATTTACTGCCGCTTTTTTAAAAGGACGCTAGATATCCAAAACAAGCACTTGTGGGTAATTTGACGATTCATCATCGGCAATAGTGATGGGCATAATCGAATTATTTTGATTATCGAATTATCATTCGTTAAAATGTAATTTTTACTGTAAACTCAATGTTTGATTTAATTTTTATACATTGACAATTCACTTTGAGTTTTTGAATTTTTTGTTCATTAAGATATATGTTTGAATTTTCGAATAAAGTGTCATTTCGTTGATTTGACTTTTGTACGAAATATTCTCAACTTCCATTTCGACCACCTCTTCAGATGGGTCGTTGTGAGCGTCCCGTTTGCGAAAGTAATGACATCATGACGACCGCGGTCATTATGTGGAACGGTTATAGGAGCATTTCGATCGATAGTGCGCTTAGTTGTATTCGTGGAAGTCGTTGTTCTGAACAGGTTACCTTACAATTGGATCGACTGAAATATCAAGCCTTGCGAATTGCTTTAGGTTCAATGCAAGCTACCCCTACAAATATATTATTGTCGGAGGGAGGGGAGTTTCCAGAACAGAATATTTCCGAGTAGGACAACACAAAGGCGTTACATATCACTCATCAATACCAGCTCCGTTGAAAAAATCTTGGTTCAATACTTTCACGACATGTCCACGGGATATTATCACGACTATAATTAGAATGCGCAGTACTCATTGCTCAACTATAGCGCACTTCCACAAAATTCGATTGAAGGAGCATGACAGGTTTAAGTGTAGGGAAACGTAGGATTTGTGGCACATTTTCTTCGTGTGTACACATAACCAAGCCAATATTCGTTCATTACATACCTCCATCCATAGGATGAACAAGCAACAGGGCCCGCTGTCGTTACATGATATTTTATTTGAACATTTGAATATTCATAACTTAAAGACATTACATTCCTTCCTTACCTCATCCCACTTAAAGCTGTAACGGATGCGATTTGCGCTGACATTGTAGACCGTTGACGATAGTTGTGCTTACCTTACCTTGCGAAGAACCTATGTGTTTGCTAGTGCGATGTCTTCGTAGTGCATGGACAACCACTGTTTCCGTCTGTATGATGTAACTGGATTATTTTTAGCTTGCCGTGCTTGACAAGTTCCTGGATAGTAATTTCAACCCAAATGTGGATGGGCCCGCCCCAGGTCCACAGGTGTGGCAACATTTGGCTTTAACAACAATATTCGTTACCAACTGGCCGGATAGCCTTAGTAGCTGAGGCCATTGAATCGAAAAGAAGAAGAAATTGTTTATCCGGTCATTTCTGATATTCTGATTGACACTAACAGTGTGACAGAAGTATACCTGTGCTATGACAGTATGTTGTGACACTACTGTGTTTCTATTATTCTGAAATCATTTTGATTCTTGATTACTTGAACCTCTCTTTTTATTTTTTCTACAACAATATGGGCTGTGATGGAGGCACTATTCCGAGAAGAGATGAACTTGTAAGAGTGAAAAAGAAACCAGAAGCCAAGGATAAAGATGCTGAATTGGCCTTTAAATGGAGATGTTGTACAATTAGTCAGGAAATTCTTCAAAAACCTATTGTGGTTTGCCATTTGGGAAAACTTTACAGCAAAATGTCTCTTATTGAAGCTTTGCTGGACAGAAATTCTCTACCAGAATCCTGTAAACATATCAAGTCCTTGAAAGACGTTAAAGATTTAAAATTAACCGAAAATCCTGAGTTCATGAAAGATGAAGGAAAAAAGGATGGCTCTTTGGATCACAGAGCAGCTCCTTATATCTGTCCAGTTCTCGGACTCGAAATGAGTGGAAAATTTAGATTTGTAGCTGTTTGGTCATGCGGATGTGTATTTTCGGAAAGAGCTCTTAAAGAAATAGGTACCAATAACTGTCACAAATGTACAAAACCATTTGAAGATGACGATGTAGTAGTTATTAATGGAACTGACGAAGATCTGGAGTTGATGAAAAACCGAATGAATATAAGGCGACAAAAAACTAAAAAAAACAAAGAAAAAAAGATCAAATTAGAAGACACTAATGAAGATATGAGTTCAGAACCTACGACTTCTAAAGGAGTGAAGCGACATTCAAACTTCATAAAAATTGAAGATAGTTCAAAGAAATGCAAAAGTTCTGCAGAACCTTCCACATTGTCAAAAATCGGTAATGTTGTTTCTGTGGGTACGGTAACCAAAGCAGAGGAATTGAGAAAAATGAAATCTGATTATAGTGTAGCCAAAGATAAGCAGGCGAGCAGTGTTTACAAATCTCTCTTCACCAGTCACCAGTCCGAGAAAGACCAAGGTAGAGCTCATTGGGTCACATATAATCCGTTTTATAATTAGTTCATAATAATAATGATGGTGTATCTAACTTTCATTGAATTCTTTAATAAAATTTGTATAGTGGACTACATAGTTTTCCTGAGTATTTTTAAAAGTATATGTACTTTGGCATATTGTATATTTCTATTCTCAAGTACTCATTGAATACAAGTTCGTTTCCCCTATAGGAACGTATGACTTCAAAAGATCTGTTATTTCTACAAAAAATCTTGGTGGGTGATCTAAACTGTTTTGTTGTCTACTTTGTTATTCAGAATTCCAGCAAAACAACTTGGAATCATGCTTTGTTTTAATTATCAAACCATACTACTAGTGATGGATATTTCAACCCAATATCACAACTCGTGTGGCTCGGAAATTTTTTTAACTGCGAACTCATAGGAATTAGCTTTGTTCAATTGAAAATACTCTTTAACTTTCTCACACTAGTACATATTTGACTTATTTTTCTGATTGACTCGGCCGTTACTTGATGAAGATCCATAGTAATTTCGCAAACTACACCGGAAATGATTTGATCTTCACAAAATTTACATTTGAAAATATCACATGTTTCGCTATCACAGTAGCTTTTTCGTAGTTATTAACATACTAAAAACTAATTCTTGTACTCTAACTTTTATATACCTCTAGTACATCCTCAATTATGACAAAATGGTTTAGACTTTCGCGGCTGAGGTTTTCAGTGTCACTGTTTTTCGAGTTTGAAAGCCGTGGATTTTTGGATCATTGGTTTTGCTGTCATCGGACAGCAAGCAAGCCATGATGGTTAAACCTCTGAAGAAGCTAGCCACTCGCACCAGCGGAACGTCAGGAAGAAATTCCAAAAATCCACGGCTTTCAAACTCGAAAAACAGTGACACTGAGATCCTCAATTATGATTACCTAGCCCATATTATATAAATTCTACATCAATAATAATATGTCTATGAAGACTAGGATAACGTCGGTTTTTAAGAAAACAAGTTTAGTAATGGTGCTCTACATTTTACTGAATGACCAACTGGTTTTGAATAGATCACCATTACTGAACTTGTTTTCTTAGAAATCGACGTTATCCTAGTCTTTCTAGACATATTATTGATGTAGAGTTGATTTAATATGGTATAGGTAATCATAATTGAGGATGTGCTTGAGGTATATGAAAGTTGAGTGGATGCTCTAGGCAATTTTGATTGTCGTAATATTTCTTAAAATAAAATTTGTGAAGACCACATCCTTAGGTGTAGTTTATTAAATTTTACACAAGCATATAACAGCTTTTATTACAACTGGAGTTGTAACATCCCCCATCTGGGAAGTATTCAAATGGATCAAGAGTAACTACACCTATGTATAAAACTCATCCCTATCTACCATCATTACCAACACAATACGGAATTTTTGATTGATTGATTTTGAAGATTTGATTTTGAAATACTAACTAAATCACGAAGTCACAGAATTGACGAATTTTTAAATTTCTTGAATTTGGGATTCAATCCGTTGAACTATTTTCCCACTGACCAGTATATTTAAAGACTCAATAACAATAATATTTATTTACCTCAAATATACATTAAAAAAATACAATAGAAAGAAGACATTCAGTGGTAAATAAATACATATTACCCAACAAAAATTGTAGTGAATTTTGAGATGGGAAAAAATCTGGGCTACATTAAAAATGATCTTTTATTCAACATTGTTACTTACAATCTTTCATTAACAACTTTCAGAAAAAAATCTCAAAACAATTATGATCTAGAATACATTTGTATAACATATGAAAAGAAGGGAATTGATCCTGTAAGTTCCATTCTTCCTACATCTTCTTTTCAGAACGTGATTATTTTTATGAAACTAGTTCGCTCCCAGAAACTCTCTGAAAATTATTGATCATTAGTCTTCATCGCTGGATGAAATATATGCCAGTTGCTCATTCCACCAGTCCCTGATTTCGTGTAAAGCATTACTAGCTTTTGGAACGGTAGTCTTGCTGTTGAACACTTCTCTTGGAATCCTACTTTCACTGTCATTCAGATGCGACAGATTTTTATTTACGACCACAGAAGGACGAGCATTTTTCTTTTTCGTCACTATTCGTTCCTTTTCCGGCCTCGCTGCTGGATCAGACAATGTTGGAGCTAGGAATTTTCTACCGGTGCTACTACCCACACTGTCGGATCTCGGCAGATTAGTTGTTTTCTGTTTTCTAGCTTCATTCTCTTTATTCGCTTCTGCTTCAGTCTCTTGATCGAGGCTTTCATTTTTGTTCTCCTCTGCAGGGTCAGGCGCTGAAAGTGCCTCGTTCGTTGCTCGCAGGCCTGCTATCAAACTATTTTGTTGTTTCTGAAAAAAATATAACTACTTCATTATTTGCCTTTCTAACAAAACACAAAACATATTTTGAAATTGAAATTAATTATAAATAATTGTAGTGCTTCTTGGAATAATTTCTCTTAATATGTTTTAAACACAACTCACTAAACTCATTATTCTAATAATTCACTTCAATTGTTATATTTGTTCAAATATTTCTCTATTTATGCCTACATTTGTGCAGATATAGATACAGAGTATCCACTCAATAACTTCTTCACTACAGCTCTGTAAATTATCATTTTACAAATTTGTTTTCTAAAATGGTTATTTATGAGGTTGAAAAAAGACATATTTCAAAAATAGATGTCACATGTTTAGAGTGTTTAAAAACAACATGTCTGACGATAACATTTGCACAAGTACGAGTATACTCAATAAGGTAGTAAAAGTAGTTTCACGTTTTTTGTGAGTTCGCAGATGATTGACTTTTGGTATGATGAATTGAAAGTTTCATTTTACTTCCCAAATAAAACAATATTTCACAATATTTCTTGTATTCCTTGACGAATAACTGTCCCTGGTAGAGGTGCTCTAATGAACTCTATTGAAATTCATAATAAGAAAACCTTGAAAAATATGTTTCAGGAATTAGTTTAGACCACCCCCTTATGATGCTATTTGGTGAAACCTAAGTCGGGAAGAATGTTACAGTTCTAGTATGTGAGAGACATGTTTTTTGGATTCATCCTATTCCAGAGCTCTTAACCTTACCTAGTTGAATGATGAGTCAGTATATTGTTATTTGAAAATTTGAATTTTTCTTTTTGGTCCTATTCTAAAGGGACTTTAGTTCTAGACTTGAGTGAATATTGGACGTTAGCAATAATCTTGTGATTTCAAAATATTTTGACATCTATTAGTCAATGCAATATTTCAAAAAATTTGCAACACAATAATACCTGCCACTCCAATAAAACAACCATTTGAAATATGTGTAAAATCATGCATACAGGGGGTCTCATCTTAGAGAAAAATTTACTTGAAAGTACTGATTGAACTAACCCAACAGATAATTACTTCAGTGGCATTTTAAATATTTACTCTAACAATATGTTTTCCCGCTACTTTGATTGAATCTAACGAAAATACTCTTCCACTAACAGAACAAAACAATAGAGTATCCAATTCTATCAAGTTTGGCTGATTGAATCAGAAATTATTTATTATCAGATACTATCAATTATGTTGATAGACAATTAAGTTAAAATGAAAAAAGAAAAATGAAATAAATATCAGTTAAAAATACACAATATAT
>WOGL01002184.1:0-10270 GCA_015342145.1 Leptinotarsa rubiginosa | reverse complement strand
CAAAAGTGGGTCACTTATTGGATTATATATAACTTAAGGCAGTCAGCTATTGGGTGTTCTGACCTTCAAATTCAAATAAATAATTTCATTTGCAAATTCAATATGTAGGTTGTTTTTTCATAAATTCATTGGAAGTATTCAAATGGTGTATTGCAATAACGGAAACCAAAATTATTTTCCAGTAAGCAAGGGTTTATATAGCCAAAAAAACTGGTATAATGGTCAGTTGTTGGTGCAGTTACCTCAAACCAACAATGTATGAAGTTTTATTTGAACCATGAAGACTATTTCCCAGTGACCTTACTCTAGATTTTTAAATTTTAAAACAATATTGAAAGAATTTGGAAACTTCATTTTTTCTGTATTCCATGAAAAACTGTCGTATGTAAATATGGGTTTTTCTAGTAAATGATTTACAGCAATAAAATATCTTGTTTGGGTATTTTTCCAAAATTTGAATTTACCGAAATAGCTGAATAAATATGAAGAAAATAGTAAGGCACTCAAATCAACAAATGATTTTTCTCCAGAACCTAGGGCAAGCAATAGAGTTGTTGGCCTTGTTACAGTGATTGGCCCTTTGATTTATTTGATTCAATAATAAGAGACAAGTTTTTATCTGAAAACTGGCAACTATCAAATAGATTCGTGCATGAGCTATCTACATCTCGACGAAGTGGCAACGGTGTCACCCCTATCATTCTGTTTTGAAACGATTTGGTGTAATGCAGCACGTTCGGGAAAGTTTCAGCATTTTTTTGCTAGTCAGGTAAGAAACAACCATTGTCATTTAACTTTTGAAGATGTGAATTCTTGGTAGAGAACCATTGTTTGATACCTATATATGAAATAACGCTTCGAAATATGATGAAATGTACTTCAACCTATAAAATTTCGCGCCAAAATATATAATTTCAGGGGCCAATGATTATGTTGATATTTGATTATACAATTACAGTCATTGGCCTGGTGGCCAATCATTATCTTGTGGGTCATTTTTCAAAATCATAAAATATTTAATGGTTCTGGATCAATTTTACGTTATAGTACGATTATTTTTCATCGGTAGCTTTCAATAACATCTTTGGATAGTTCTTGGCCACGGCCAATAACTATTAAATTCGGGCGGCCAATAACTCTCTCAATACTACGTTCTCACATCCATGTTTCACATATGATGAGAGAATATCTGCTCCTTCTTTATCATGCATCAGTTCTTTCAATAATCAACTGAAATTAATATCTGATATTGTATTTCATTAAAGCAATAATAATTGATATATCATAAAAATCACTGTGAGCATGTTTTAAATTTCCTTTCAGGATGCCAAAGACATCAGAGAATGAAAGTTATGCTAAGAAATACACTGAGGAAAATTTACAAAAAGCGTTGGATGCTGTCGAAAGGGGTATTCCAAAAAGAGAAGCTTGTAGGCAGTTCAAAGTCCCAAGAGCCACTCTTCAGTTCAGATTGATTGGAAAATTTGTTAAAATAAGTCACGGACCTATGCCCATACTTACCACTGAAGAAGAATCTATATTAGCGGATTGGATACTTGAATGTCGTAGGAAGGGATTTCCCAGGAGAAAAGAAGATGTACAAGCATCGGTCAAACAGTTTTTAGATGAAGCACCTAGAGAAAACCCATTTCCCAACAATTATCCGGGAGTTGGCTGGTACAAAGCATTTTTAAAGAGACATCCTGAAGTGACAGTTCGAAAATCTGAGGGGGTAACAAATGCTTCCGCTAATGTCAGTGAGACCGATATTAAAAAATGGTTCGAACATATTCATTCTTACCTCAAAGATAAAGATTATTGTCATATTTTAAATGAACCCTCAAGAGTCTTTAATGCTGATGAAACCAATTTTCAGCTTTGTCCCCAAAATAAAGAAGTATTAGCACCAAAAGGAACAGAAAATGTTAACGAAGTTGACACTGGAAAATCCAAGGCTAATCTTACAGTACTGTTCAGTTTCAGTGCCACAGGAAATAGTACCCCTCCTCTGATCATTTACCCCTACAAGAGAATACCTCGTGATACTGCTTATTCGATTCCAGAGGGTTTTACTGTATCATGTAGTGACACAGGATGGATGAAGACAGAACTCTTTTATGAGTATATTGCAAACCGTTTCTATCCCTACCTAAAAAACATCAGATAAAGTTTCCAGTAATATTATACGTTGATGGTCACAAAACACACCTCGATCGAAAATTAAGCGAATTATGCTCCAGACTTCAGATCATCCTCATAGCTCATATCCGAATGCTACAAGAATCATTCAACCAGCTGATGTTTCAACATTCAAGCCACTGAAAGATGGTTGGAGGCGGGGAGTTCTTGCATGGCGAAGATCACATCCAACTGCAGAGCTAACGAAAATGGAGTTTGCCCCTTTACTCCAATGTGTTTTGGATGAAACGCTCAATGCTAGTATAATTATCAATGGTTTCAAGGCTTGTGGTCTATATCCATGGAACTGTGATGCTATTGACTTCAGTAAATGTTTAGGCAAAAAGAGTAACAACGTCACAATTGATAAGGGAATTTCAGGTGAAGTTACACTGAATTTAGAACAGTTCACAGAAATAGTAGGAAGAGACGTGATAAGTATTTTTGAGAACACGAGTGGAATTGATGAAAATAGTCACCATTCTACTTTTTACAAAGTATGGAAACATTGCCATCAGAACAGTGATTTTCCATTCTTAATATCCCAATGTTCATCAAATGATGCAAGTAATGAAACTGCTAATGAAATAGCACCTCAATATTGAATCGAACAATGCATCAAGGAAAGTAAAAAGCAAAAAAACTAATGAAATTAGAAAAAAGAAAAAAGAAAGGAAAGAGAAAAAAATCATGAAAGAAAATATTAAAAAGGATCGAGAAAAGAAAAACCTAAGGACTAACACGAAGATAAATAAAAAAATGAAAAATCACAGCCCTTCAAAATCAAGACGACCAGGAAATAAGATCAGAATATTGTCCGACGTTATTTTCAATGAGGGTTTTGAAACGACAGAAAAAGAAAAATGGTCACCACTACCGAAGTAGAGCGAGTTCAAAAAATAAAGAGAAATATAATATTTGGTTCTTCGTCGGATAATAGGAACATTTTTGTGGATACTGAACAACATCATTCATCGGATATATCTTTTGTCAACGTACAATTGGTTAACGGAATATGTTTTTTCTGTACGATGAATTTCAATTCGAAAATGATAGGCACCAACTGTAACTCATGCAGCAGGTCATATCATATAAAATGCATATTGAAAAACATAGTCTACACAAGTCAGACTCTGATATATTTACTTGTTCTCCATGTTTGCATAAATCAAATAATGTTATATTGTAGTCAAGACAATTGATTGAATAAATTATTTTGATTTGGAATAGTCGATTAATGAGAATTTCTCTGATGAAAAATATGTACCTACGTTGGACGAATGGCCAATCACTGTGTGATGAGAACGGCCTATTACTATGTTGGCTGAGGCCAATAACTGTTCAAAGTGTTTTCCGGTGGAAATACATATTTTTTTATCATTCGTGAGAATAGCTTAAATGTTGCTACTGATTCTGAAAGCATGGATATTGAATAATATGATGCCGTGAAAAATTAAGTGAAACTTGAAAAATCTAATGTTTTAGCGAAACATGTTGTGATATATTTTTCAAATAAAGTTTGTGGAGATCAAATCGTGAGGTGTAGTTTTTGAAATGAGACTCATTTTTGATGGCAGACCATTTGGCGGTTCACATTGGAGAAGTATCAAAATATGGTCAATCCCTACTGCAGAGCCATCATCTCTTGACGTTTGCATGGAATCTGATATAAGAACAATTTCTGGTTTGATCTACTTCATTACAAGTGTATCATTTCTACAAATTTCCAAATTTTGTCCTAAATACTTACATAAGTTGGAACTGATGATTTCAAAATTAAAAGAATCAGTATACATGAAGAACACAACAAAATCCATCATATGTTCATTTGGAGCTTTGCCTACCATGAGTCGAGAAGAAAATATTGGGTATATTTGACAGTTAATCGAATGCGTTTCAAAAGGTGTATTGAAGAATCTGCAAAAACGATTAGGCCTGTTTTGAATCAAATACATCAAAAAACTACCTATGAATTGATATTTTTGAATAAACATTTGTAATATATCCAATTTCTTCCATTCCAAATCCTACCCCGAGTTCCTAGGGCCGTCAAATGAAGGATATCAAATTGTGAAATTTCCCCAAATCTAGGGAAATTATCATGTCACTCCATGTAAAAATAACAAATTCCCTAGATCTAGGCAGATACTGAGTGGTGCTAGTGGTGGTGGTAGTGGACCACAAACCAATTTCAGGACCCCCAAATCAAGAGTCCACCCTCAAATCAAGGGCCCACCTCCAAATCAAGGGTCCACCTCCAAGTCAAGAACCCAAATCAAGGCCCACTGCCAAATCAAGGACCCACCTCCAAATCAAGGGTCCACCTCCAAATCAAGGACCTGTACCCAAATCGAGGGCCCATACCAAAAATCAGGACCTGCACCCCAATCAAACACCCGTCACTTAGAAAGCTATGTGCCACGCCCCTGTCACTTGTCATACCCGCCACCTCTCACGATCGCACTCANGCCACCTCTCACGTTCACACTCAATGACACCATCTTCAACCCTCCACACATGGGTTGCTCTTCGCGCGCCCTCCACCTCACTAGGGGTTGCTCTTCTCACCGACCATCGAGCTGACCATCGACAGCTCGCCATCCGACTAGACCGGAAGTAAATGAGGCAGAAACAACTTTGTATACCTACTGGTATAATTTTGAGACTTGCAAACACAACGTGTGTTAATAACTTTTTAATTCTTTTTTGGAACCATTTGAAGACTGCGAAAAGATTGAAATCGATTAGCTTATTTTTGACTTTTTTTTTTAAATTGCTTCCTTATATCTAACGGGTCTTCCAACAGGGACTAACGAACTTTGACAATTGATAACGGCCATCTTGTTGAAGCTATATCTGTCAAATTAGTTGTCATTTATTCAGTTTGTTTTGTCAAATACCATGAACGGATGTAGCATTCAACAAACGTGAAAAATTGTTTTATCTAAATGGTTGTTCTGTTAGGGCAACGTACCGCGCTCCGTTCATTTCACGGTCTCCATAATCGTCCTACCGAGAGGACTATTCGCAATGAGGGAGACAAATTTGAGACCACTGGTTCAGTAAACGATCGACCAACACCCGTACGTCGACGAAATGTCAGATCTGCCAAAAACATCGCCGCTGTCTGTGAGAGTGTTCAGGAGAATCCGAGGCAGTCGATATCCCGTCGCCCACAAGAAGCCTTTCGCAGTGCACAACTTGGAGAATTTTGCGTCGTGACTTAGGCCTGCACTCGTACAAAATTCAACTGACTCAAGAACTGAAGGTGAACAACCATAGACAACGACGTGTGTTCACTGAATGGGCTCTGGAACAATTGGCAACTAACCCTAATTTTCATCTGAAAGTCATATTCAGCGATGAGGCCCATTTCTGTATGAATGGGTACATGAACAAACAAAATTGTCGAATTTGGGACGTTACCAATCCACAGAGCGTCCAATGAATCCTGAAAAAGTTACCGTTTGTTATAGATTTTGGGCTGGTAACGTCATCGGTCCATATTTCTTTGAGAACGACGTTGGCCAGGCCATCACTGTCAACGGCGAGCACTAGGTATAGATCGATGATTACCAACTTCTTTTGGCCTGAATTGGATGATCTGGACATAAACGACAGGTGATTTCAACAGGACGGCGCTACGTGCCACACAGCATTTGCAACATTGGATAGTGAGCACGAGCGATTTGAGGGCGTGGTCATCTCACGTGGAGGTGGTGTGAATTGGCTAACGAGATCGTGCGATTTGACCCCGATCGACGTTTTCTTGTGGGTTTTTCTTAAGATGAAGACGTATGCGAATAAACCACAAACCACAGCGGTCCACAAACCCAACATATCCCGTGCCATTCGATCAAATTCAGCCTGATTTATACGTCAGTCATGAAAAATTGGACGGTTTGGGTGCGCTCCATCCAGAGAAGCCATGGTGAACATTTGAACGATGTTATGTTCCTCACATAATTGCTTCAATGGGTCTTTTAAATGAATAAAAAATCTCGATGATCTCACACACACTTTGTTTTATTCAAATTTAAAGATAGGAAGCACTCAGTGAAAGACCCTGTAGCTGATAGTTATAATACGTATGTGTTGATTTGTTATTCAAAATAAAATAAAAATTCATCAGCAGTGAATGGGTTGAATGAGTTGAGAATCCCCAAAACACAGAATGACGCTTTATAATCATAATGTCATTACATTTCATGACAAAACTCCAGATAGGGTTAAATTAGCAAGAGTGATGAAATCTTTCCTAATAAAGTTTAAATCTTGTTAATACAGAGATAATATGTGTGATTGATGACTTATTTATTTTGTGGTGATTCATGATCACTTTGATGAGTAGTAGAAAGCCAAAAAGCTTCTTTCCCAAAAATTAATCACTCCTAAAAATATAACCCCTTCAATTCAGAATAAAAACACTTTCGTCTAATCACCGCAACTAATACGGAGATGCTAACTACAGTTACATTGATGAATAAGTACTATTATTATTACGATAGAAGCGGCTATGCAAATCAATATCACATGAACCAAAAAATAAACCTGGCAATCAGGGAATGAAACACAAAAATGAGTTTTTAAAGCTGCCGCTGGAAACTAAAAAAAAACGAAAAAGTACCGAACAATTCCTCTCGCCTCGAAAAACTGTTGATCATTTCCTGCAAGTTATTCAGTTTCGGGCATTTGACGTCCACATTGGTGATGAGCAGAAACTCCAATAATTCCCTCACGAAATTCCAATTGTATAACTGCACAGCACAGCAATTTTTGTTGTTTTTAGAAAGCGATCACATACCCCGCCTATAGTATTCGAAAATAAAAGTAATAGGCTGCAAGCAAAAGTTTTCATGATGAAGGGGGAAGATATAGAAAATTGAATACTCACTCTGTTAGTTGTTCGACTTCTTCTACGGATGAAATGCCCCCGTTTTTGTTATGCTTCTCAGAAACATCAGAAAGCTTTATCCACATGTAGTCCTCAGACGGATTATCCATAGGCTGTAACAAAGGAAATTGGTTTTTACAGACAATTTCAAAACCGCAAGTTGGTAATGAATTTGGTGCGGGTCTCATTTGTACTGAAATTCCTTTTGTACTGACCAACATTTATTTTTATTTATTGAAATTGACGTTTATAGTTCCGGAAAATTTATAGTTTAGGAAAATTTAAAGGGACATACCAAGACTCATTAACAAGAACTATCAATCTTGATTTAAAAATTAGGTTTTAAATAATCAAAGGAATTCAGCCACTTCACTCCAACTTCAAGAATATCAACCTTGTTCGAGTAATGACCTATTTATTTTGTAATGATTCATATTGAATATAACGAAAATAACTTTTCTCTGATTTGTATTTGTTGCGACTGGTTTCGTTTTGTTAAACCATTTTTCACTTCTCAAGTTCACTTGAAAAAGAGGAACCAATTTATTCCAGTCTCTTTGGTTTTCGAAGACAAACATCGAGAGGTAGTTATTGATGGTGCGATTATGCCTGTCGACCATTCCATCGGATTGTGGGTAAAAAGCAGTTGTTCTTTTCTTCTTTATTACCAACAAAGTCATCATTTCCTTCCATAAATTGGATTCGAAATTGTTTTCGATATCGAGAAGGTCATTAAAAATGCTATTAGTTTGTAATTTTAACCAAATTCATAGCATCAATGATAACTGGGTTGGCAATGGTGTCGAATTAATTTTGAACACCCTGTATATCTTATAAGCAGTCGGTTGCAAAAGGTATCGAAAATCTATTTTTTTTTTTCATTTTTTTTTTTGGCCCATGTGAGTGGTAAGCAAGGAATTATTTTTAGAGAGGGGTTAGATTGGGTCACAATGATTACATCCCACTATATGTTATCTAAGCAGTCGGTTGCGAAAGGTATAAATTTTTTTATTGATTTTTTGCAGTATATGACCCAGGAGGATAATGTAGCGAGGAATTTCGGAGATAAATATTTCAGGAAAAAAGTTCTCTCACAATTCCATGCATAATGAAGCAACTTTATATTTCATTTTATGTTTCAATTACTGTATAAGTATAATTCCGCTGATAGTCGGGATACACGCCACTGGTTATTCGGCAGAGTTCGGAAAATTTAGCAGCTGGGTCTAGCTGCCAACTTCACATTGGTACGAACCCTCGACGCTGACCTGGTTCTTCTTTTCAATACTTGGTTCGTTCATACACAAACGACATTCAAACACAAATCCCAACCTCGTCGCCAATAATATGTATCAGGTTTAGAAATAAACGGTACGAATTGTAGGTTCCTCAGTTTGTATTTGATTATTAAAAACATCTACGAACGGCAAATAAGTAAAATAATATATTAGATAGATAGATATCTTTATTTACTTTACAGAGTATTTGTAGTGTCCTACATGAACACAGTGGCAGAATACGTTGTCTGTAAAAGTACGTCAACAAAATACAAAATCTTAAATCTACATACACTTCAGGAAATATGGACTGTCAAAAATCACACAAGGAGCTTAAAAAAAATAAATATATAGTAGTAAATGCTAAAAAAACTAAAATACATCACACTTTTTTAGATACATCATACACTGACTAAAATTTTTTGACTAAAGAAATTTGATTCAAATGGAACTTTTGCATTTTTACACATTTTGAAAAAATTCCTGAATACTGTAGGGCTCCTGATCGAGAAGGAATTCTTTCAAAGACCTCAGAAACCTGCCTACAACCTCAATGTTGCGTATATTTTGGGGGATTCTGTTATAGAATTTCATCGCTTGATAGATGGTGCTACGCTCATACAATGCCTTAGTGTGAATGGGATACGCAAAATCATTTTTATGTCTTGTTTCATAAAAGTGGGTTTTACGGTATTTCTCGAAAAGATTTGGGTGAGCAGTTAGAAATTTCATTGTTTCAAAGATATATACTGCTGGTGCAGTGAACAACTTATTTGACCTAAAAATTCCCCTACAGGAATCTCTAGAATTTTTATTGAAAAGTACTCGTACCACTCTTTTTTGACACAGAAAAACTCTACATAATTCATTACTTGAACCCCAAACTGTTATTCCTAGCCTCATGATTGAGTAGAAATTTGCATAATATACAGTTAATAATACTTCGAGATCAACATATTTTTTAAGTACTCTTATCCCATATATTACTGAAGACAATCTACTGCATATATTGTCTATCTGAATTGTCCAACTCAAAGTATCATCAATGCTGATTCCCAGAAACTTTACTGAAGTATTGCAAATAAGTTTTTCACTATCAAGTGTTACGTGATGCAGCGTTTCTAAACTGTTGTTGGTTTTAAATATGAGGCAGTCAGTTTTTCCTTCATTTAGAATTAACTTGTTCTAAAGAAAATATTCTTTGCATTGATAATGAAGCGTGAACAAGAAGGCCAGAAATAACATGACAATGGCTAATAATGTTGATAATATTATAATGATAGTGATACTCAGCAGTTCTCTTGCCTTAGATGGTGGATAGCCTTAGAGCGCTCAGTTCTATATATAGCGCAACATTCACAATCGAAGAACTATATTAGATAATAAAAATGCAGCATTTCTATTTGTGTTTAATTTCTCGGCTCAAAAATCCACATTAATGTGTAATGAAGCACGTGCTTCTACCAGGAGTTAGCCTTGAACAGATGTCTGTCAACCCCAGCAAAACTGTGATAATCCCCTTCACCAGGAGGAGAAAATTGGACTATCTAACGCCACTTTCCTTCAATGGTGAGATCATTCCATTTGGAAAGGAGGTGCATTGTCCTTGATAAAAAACTCACCTGGAACGCTCACTTGGAAAAAGTTTTACACAAAGCCACACTGTCCCTATGGATATGTCGAAGGATTTGTGGTAAAACTTGGGGTTTAGGTCCCAAACAAATCCATTGGAATTATGTGATGATTGTCAGACCAATGATCACTTATGGTGCAATTGCCTGGTGGCCGAAGGCTTTACAGAAAACGGCCCAGGCGAAGCTCTCTGGCTTACAGAGACAGGCTTGTCTGGCCATCAGTGGTGCCATCAGTACCACACCGTCAGCGGCCATGGAGATCCTTCTAGATCTACCTCCTCTCCACA
>WOGL01002183.1:0-10273 GCA_015342145.1 Leptinotarsa rubiginosa | reverse complement strand
ACCTCACAATAACGACTGAACATGAACTAACAGGAGTAAGACGAAGTGACTGGGTATATAATTATTAACTGACGGAGTTGTCAAACCTCAAAAATCTCAAACTGTTTAGGAAAAAATGAAGGGGTCTCACTGTGTACGCTGTCTCACTGTAACCCACTCTCCCCTATAAGTATTTTCAGTAGTGAAAAGTGTTCGACAACTGAGAAAACAGTTTTTCAAAAATTGATTTGTTCAATACAAATCATTGAAAAATACCTTGAAAAAATCACAATGAGTTTCTTGCACTTTCCCAAATTATTTTTCGTGATAATATGTTCGAAAATTTAAACATATGAAACATTGTGCTCATGATTCTGTTTTAATATAATTATTATCAACATTTTGCCCAGAATAATCGATAGCAACTACAGTGGTGAACTTAATTTCTGTGGAACAGTATTTTTGTGGAAAAATGTTGATTCTCACTATGTCATCAATACATGAAATATGAAGAATTTCTAGAGATGTATTGATCATGAGTAGTTGTTGTAAACAACTACTATCATGCACAAAATATATTTCAGAAACAAATTTGGAATATTGAGAATAGGTTAGAGAAATTCTAATTGAGCAACTCACGAAAATAATCTCAATCTAACTTGATTCTGACGTATATTTATATTTGAAGATGTTTCATCATGAGTTTTTTGTGATATATCATATATAATTTTGTATTCAATGAAGCTGTATTAAATATCATCATTATTACGGAAATTCGAATCATTTCTTTTATTTACAATTCAATATTTCATTCAGTGAATACTTTATTCAACAAAGCAGACCTTTTTCGTAATTATTGCTGAAGAACTGTTATTTTGAATTGAAAACATTTTTTTTTTGAAGTTTCTAAGATGAATTATATTTTATCAGGTTTAGATATTTCACAGAAATGGATCAGGATGCCAATTTCAGATCATTTTTCAGTATATGTATATTTGTTAATGTGTTCTATCATTTCATTTGATTACCTCATGGAAGTTGAGAAATAAACTGAGAAAAAAAACTTTATCATATATTTCTTGCACTAGACGATAGAATCAGTTTCTATAGGGTCTCCCAAAAGGAACTTCCGAATTTTGACAATTGATAAGAGCCATCTTGTTGGAGCTACATCTGTCAAATTATTTGTTATTTATTCAGTCTGTTTTGCCAGATCACCAGTGACGGATATAGCATTCATCAAAACATGCAAGTGATAAAATTGTTTTATCAAATTGGTTGCTCTGTTCGGACAACGTACCGCGCACTTCTCCCATTTTACGGTAGCCATTATCATCCTATCGAGAGATAGTGAACAGTTCTCAGTAAACCATTGACTAACACCCGTACGTCGACAAAACGCAAGATCTGCCGAAAATATTGCCGCTGTCTCTGAGAGTGTGCAGTACGAAATTCAACTGATCCAGGAACTGAAGGTAGATAACCATTATCAATGACGTGTGTTCGCTGAATGAACTCTGAAACAGTTGGAAACTGACCCTTATTTCTGGATGAATGGGTACGTGATCAAACAAAATTGTTGAATTTGAAACGATACTAATCCACATGAGATCCAAAAGCGTCCAATGCATCCCGAAAAAGTGACTGTTCGGTGTGGATTTTGTCGTGGCGGCGTCATCGATCCATAATTTATGTGAACGATGTTGGCCAGGCCATCACTGTCAACGGCGAGCACTATAGGTCTTCTTACGTGAGGGTGATTTGACCTCGTTACATTTTTTCTTGTGGGGTTTTCTCAAGTCGCAAGTGTATGCGAATAAATCACAAACTACAGCGGTCCTCGATAATGTCTCTCACACACTTGGTTTTATTTAAATTCAAAGTTAGGAAGCGCTTAATGAAATACCCTATACATACAATCCAGTTCAAAATCTCGTCTACATTCGTGATTTTCATGTAACGAAGAAAAGTGTATGCTATGTGCTGTTGAAGCTGAAATCTGGTTCATATTCTTTCATAAGTCATTTGTGATTTCTATGTTATGACAAAAGGTCGATATTACATTTTGGCGAAGAAATCGGCTATTAGCATTATTGATATCATTAGGGTGGGAGCGCTGGTATTTTTCATTTATGTTAGAAAACTTGTATCTTCATGCTGAACTGTTTGAACAATATATTCCAAAAAAAATAAATAAATATGTTTTACTCTTGATTGTTACAGTTTGTTTCAGTTTGATTTTCTTCATAATAAATTCATAGTTTAGAATTTCCTATATAGAATTTGTGATCAATATTCAAATAACTGTATGAACAAATAGTTGAACACATTGCAACAGGACCTAGAAATATTCAAATCTTTCTTTGAATTGTTTTAAAATTCCAATTTGTTGAAAGTAGTCCTTTCTGGAGATTTTCACCCTAAACAATCTGCAAAAAATTAAAATTCTCATAAAGATCGTTAAACTGATGTGGAGAGGGTAAACGTTCCAGTTCACCCCAATAAATCACTGCGTAAATTCAGAGTATTTTTCACAAAGAAAATCAACAATTTTTCAGTACCTAGTATTTAATGATTTAGATTATCATAGGGATTTTGTTATTTACAAACTTCACGCATTTGCTGTAATACATTTTTTTAAATAATTTCCATCCCACACATATTTTCCAATACTATCGATTACCCATTATATTCTCTATAAAGACTGGCAATGAAATGAACACAAACCCGCAGGAGCAAAACTTCTCATAATGGGGACCCACTCCATTAATGAAATTTTCTCCATCGATATCCCTAGAAAATTTATGACATAATTCGAAGTTCCCCGATCTCGCGAAACTTTATATCACCGAAAACACTCAAACGTTGTTCAATTCCAGGCAAATACGCCCAAGTATTGCAGAGCACTTCAAGAAAAATCAATCCCACTCAAAGCCTGCGAATATTAAAAACGGCGGCGCCATCATTAGGGAAAGGAAATAAGCACAGGCGCGTCGAAGCCGGCACTAATGAAGAGGCCCCTGCCCCCCAAGAGGCTCAAAACTCCATAAAACCCACGCGGAAGGCAGCCGCAGGCGGTTCGGGCTCTTTCAAAAGATTCAAAAACCGACACAAAGAGCCAGACGTCAACGAGGAAGACAATGAACAGGATGTCGCCGTGACGCAGCCCAATTACAAGAAATCCCAGAAAAATAGAAGTCAATCGCAAAACTCGAGGAACTCCAAGTAAGTACGCGCTCTCCGTTCGGAGTAATCATTTTTAATTGGTTCGGCGTCGGCCTTGATGGGAATACTCTCTTTCCAGTTAACATTAGAGAAAGTAATGAAGTTGCGACTCGAGTATCGATTTGTCGTTGAGTTGGATTTATTGTTAGGAGGTTGGTTCTGAAACATAAAAAATCGAACGGAAAAGTTCTTTCGAAATGAACAGTGATTCTCAAATCAACCCCTACAAACGATTCGATACATTTTTGTTCAGATACTAATGCAAGCTGATGAAACGAGATATCTATTTCATTCTTGACTATGAAAAATTCTCTCCAAAGAATTTTATTGAATTTTTTATCTAACTCACCGCCTTCAGAAAATTTGTATCTCATTCCAGAATATAGATATATTTCATGATGATCTGTTTTTGAAACTCAACCAGAGATGTGAAAGATAAAAATCCAACAGATCGAAGAAGTAATATCACGTTGAAAACATTTTCTGTGTGTCATTAGTTGATATATAGGCCAACTAGTTGAGATTGTCATCTTTTACTATGTAACATATTGATTTGTTACAAAATACAACTATTTGAAAAAATAATGTCGTCCCAAGTCAGATAACATCAAATTCAGAACGAAACCTTTCATCAAACAGGAACATAAATTATCAACTGATGCAAATGACGTACCCTTCGATTTACAAATATAGAAAAAATCATTGTGAATTCATAGCTGTCTTACTCTCAAACACATTCGTTTACTTTTGTTGCCAGTATGTAAATTCTCTCGCAAGCGGAATCAAGAACATTTCATTGGTTCAGACTTCCATTGTCTAATATGATATGAAATCCCTGAAAAAATCTGTGAAAAATTAAAAGATTAGCTGGAAAAAACAATTATATTAAGCAAAAAAAAAAAAAGAAGAAAAAAAAAAAACAAAAAAATAAACAAAAAAAAACGAAATTAAANGTCACAATGAAATCAAAGAATTGAACTGATCAACACGAAATTAAAATTGAAAAAATTATTGACAAGAAATGAAAATCAAAAATTAAAAGATTCCAAGCCAAATTAGTTCACAACGTTTCGATTGTTAGTATCAACAATTGTCTTCGGGTGATAACTGGACTTATTCCTCCGAGATCTGACTATTTATAGGTCATATTCGAGTGCTTTCACCTATCCCCTCTTCCATCTCTCCGCTTCATCGGTTTTAGCGGGAGCTCACCGTTTGGCGGGAGTTGGTCGTGTTCCGCTTGATTAGAGGTTTCCATATGTTGCGTATCTCTACGCTAGCTTGCCTGAATGCGTTGTTGGACACCATATATGCGGCTTCTTTGAATATTCTCCTATACCAGTGTTCCTCCTTGTGGATGATTTCAGCTTGAACCCACTTGATGTTATATTAATGAGTCCAAACAAGCTCTGCTATACCTTATTTGCTGGTTTCTCCTCGCTGTGTGTATTTTTTGTGCTCGGCAATGCAAACTTTCAATAGCCACACATGGTTTGACCGATATAAGATTCTCCGCACTCGCAGGATATCCGGTAAATGCAATTCTTGGAATCAAATTCCGTTGAAGGTCATTTTTGATGATGCTCAGTTCCTTCTCAGAACCTTCATTTGTATTATAAAGGTTTCGTCAACGTATCTCAACCAGACTCTGGGCTTCTTGTGGGCTTCTTCAATGGCCAGAGTTTCAAACCACTCCATATATATGTTGGCTATAATTGGCTATCCTTCAGATAGGAGTAGCAGTTTCGTACACAGCATCCTAGTAATTTCATAATTACTTGTATCGGTAAGTGTGTTCTATCTATAGGGATTTCAAATCAATTTATGTCATATTGGAAAATGGAAGTCCGAACAAATGAAATGCACCACAAAACATTGTCAACCATCACGAAACTGGATCAAGAGGTCTAAACAAATATACTTTTTCATCTCAGTGCATGGTGAAACATGGGTTACTTCATTTTCCAAAGAATAAACAAATATTTCTGGTAACAGAAGCAAATGAAAGTAGTTTGGGATATTATGAAGACTATTAATTCATATTCTAGTAATGTCAACTTGAACAACTTTACTGGATAATGGTTTTAAATTCAGATATATAAGGTTAATTTACTCTTGCATCATTTCATGAACTTAGGTTACCCCTGTATAATGAAAACATGTTTTTTAATTTTGATATGTATTTTTTAAGTTTAGAATGATGTAGACTTTTCTTAAACAGTGATTTTCTGACAAATCAACAAAAAAAACTTCTCCATTTGTCCGTTCACAGAAGTAGACTGAAATATTAGTGTTGATAATATTTGATTTTATTTGAAAATTTAAGTTCACTTCCACTCTTGCGACGGTTGTTTGTTCCTAAATGATGAAAGGTTTTTCGGAAACAATTCGTGTTATCTAGGTTTGAAATAACGAAGTAGTGTTAACCTTTACTACTTACTCATTGGTGAATACCCAATCCTCAATAATTTTCATGATTTTTTTTCAATAAAATTTTCTACATTATCAAGATAGAGCCTCTTGAAGAAACCGTAGCTATTATTGTAGCAAAAATTACTTTTTCTCAAACTCTCGAAAAGATTGACCGTTTCAAGATCTATTGATTTGCCTTGGAATTATTTCAACTTAAAAATTTTTTCACTGAATATTGAGAATTATTGATTCTTCAAAATATTGAAGTATTTCTTTATATTTATCGAGTCGATAGGTATTTCTGGAAGAGCTTATTAAGAAGAAATCGTATGTAGGATAAAAAAATGAGTGTTTCGCTCAAAAATTATAAAGAACATATTTTCGACTTCTCTTCAGCCAGTTTGAAAAAAGATTGTAGTCAACATACTATCTGATGGAGAAACGAAATTTCTCAAACATCTCCTAATCATGAGATTTATTTTCATGTTCACTATGAAAGTTTCGCAAAACCGTGACACGTATTTTGCGTTAGCTTTCTGAAAGAGAATTTCCATTCAAACTTCATAACGAAACAGACTATAACCATAACTGAACCGCTTGGTGTGTAAACAAACGATTTTATATTTTCAAAATTAATTCTTGACGAAATCTGAATATGATCAAAAATTTCATTTTGAAAAATCTCACTTTGATATGCCACACTTCTACTGAGTACTGTGAATATTTGAGAACATTTCAAAAAACGTTATGAATTAATATCAATACGAATAATTTTTTCAATAATCTCACACTCCTAATTAATTCTTGTCCTGATGGAAGCTTTGATGTTATCAAGTGTTATAGTCCTAGATTGTCATCGTTTCTGGTGGTAGAATAAGAAATAGGAACACTCATATGTAATAATTGTTTATTGCTATAATCAAATCACCTTATTAATTTATGCATTGTGACCAAAAAAATTCGTTTGTGTTTAATATAAATTTTACTTCTGCATCAAATACTACTTTGATTTTTCTTCAGAGGAATTGACAGTCTGATGGCTTCAATTACGAAGGAGTTTAAAAAATACTATCATGAAGAGAAATGAATTTTTCTACTAGATCATAGATATATTTACACTGTTAGTAAGTAAACATCGGGAGATAGCCAAAGTAATGGATGAAGTTTGCAAAAATGAAAAACGGTTAAAAGGGATTCAGGTTAATTTGTTGAAGTTCATATTTTCAATATGCTTCACATAATGTGTATAGTTCTGAATCTGTCATGCAAACATGTGTTTCAAAGATATTTGTATGTGTTATGATATGATAAAAGAATGTATACTCCCAAACGTTCTGCATGTGAAAATATATCAGCATGTCACCTCGTGCAACGATCTGGAAAAATGGAAACGGTGATTGAATTTTCTCTTTCCTGTTGCATGAAAATGTTTTAAAGATAGCATGATCTGCGATGTAGGACAGTCAAATAACAAATTATTGATTGAAAAATCTTTCAATATAGAAGGAATTTTATAGTGGGGAGAAATGCGAATCATCAAACACGGAATTTTGTGTTATTGTCTGAGTTCACAATGAACAGAAGTAGATATTTTTTTGTTTTCTCACATAGTTCATGTATTTTCAGCAAATTTTATGAATATCGCAAAATTATATTGGGAATTTTTATCAAATGTCTAAGAAAATATTAATAGCTTTCGAATAACTGCTTCATTGGCTACTAATGGAAAAAATCAACAATTTTCACTTAGTCGAAAAATATTTTTCATTTTTAAAGGTAATGGTAATTGCATTGTAACAAAAATTATTGAGAATAACAAATATTCCCCAGATTCTAATGCGCCCCGAGAAAGTTCCTTGTTATTTCATAAAACCTCCATTTTATCTAATATTTCCTTCTGCATGTCTCTGTAGACACCATGCACTAACACATGTAAATAAATACAGACACAACACACCTTCCAATTCTCCACAAAAAAGCAAATCCCGTCGCAACCGAAACCGAAAACCTACTTCAAAACCATCTGTACACAGCGAGGAACCTGCTCCAACAGCGACATCTGGAAAGAGGTTTTCGGGGCGAAAAAACAAGCAATCGAGGGTGGCCAATTCTGACACCAGTACTAACAGCGGATTCAGCCGGAGGGGATACAAACCAAAGGTGCAGCCTTCGAATGTAGAGCAGTTCTCTTCAACGACATCAAGTTTGTACAAGTTCAAGTTAAACAGGTTTGTGTTTTATTATCTAGCTTTGTGGTCGCGATATTGCATTTCTGTTGGGTTGATAATCTGAGAAATATCACAAACTTCCTGAAAAAATCCCTATTTTCAATTTTCTAATCCTAACTCAACTTCAGATCTCTACAGATCACGTTTTCAGTACTGTAGACAACTAATCGATGGCATAAATCTTGCAAAGATATATTTATAACAATGAAAATTCCATCAAGTCATCCTATTCAGGTTTTGATAGTGTTTGATGTCGGCGTTGAGGAAAGCATCAACTACAATAATGAAAATTTCAATGTATTGATGAAACTACTGATTCAGAGTCACTTTATAGTATCTGAGCAGTCAATCAACATCATAAATGTCTTCATACATAAAGGAAAATTGAACTAAATAAAAAATCTTGAAAGTTGTTCCAGACCACAAATAAGGCGAAAAAATTATTGTAGGAAATTTAGAGGAATCTGTAATATGTGGTCTCAAATGATGACATATCATCTTTCTTTGACCAAAATAATATTATCATACCTTTCTTCATGAGAATGTTCTATTTGGAACGTGATGAGCCTTCAATGTGACGGAAGCAGTTTCTGATTATGATATATCTATATTGATTGACATACTAACTCATTACAACATTTTCAGCATTTCAACTAGATAGTTAATTCGTAGAACACGTCAACTTTCTCTGCAAAAAACTCAATGAAAGTTTTTGGATTAATGACTCTGAAAATAAGGCCAATTAAGAGCATCTACTATATTTATTTCATTGTGTCGTATATTCAACTCAGCATATGAAAATCACAAATCAAAAACGAATTCGTTAGAATTTTTGTTTGTTTTCAATCAAGTACGATAAATAATAGTTTTTCATGTATGAATACATTCATTTCACTACAAATTGAGAAACGATTTAAATGAATATTGTACTTCAACTTTTATGCAGAAATAACCGTACAGAAAAATATCTACAATTGAAGGTGGAAGAGATTTCATTCCATAAAAAAAATGAGTTCTTGAAGTAAAACTTCTTTACGCGCACTTGAATTGGGGAGAAAGCTGGTGAATGCGCGACGAGAATGTTACGAAAAGTGTGATCAGGCGAGGCGAACGGAAGTTGAGAGAGAAGTATAAGTAAGTGAAGAATATACGTTTCGTATATCACTGTAGGGGCAAGAGAGAGATACAAGCACACATTTACGGTCGAATAGGCTCTAATTTCACTAAGAGATTTATATGTGAATTTTACGTCCGAAGATTGGCAAAGCTACATTCGATGTGGTAAGTTTTGATTCATTGAACAAAACACTATTCATTTAAATGGAAATTTCATTTTTTATTTTCAATTCAAGAAATGTTTGAAAACATTCTCATTACCATCGTAGCATTGATATTAAAACTCTTGAATATTTTACGCCTAAACTATTTTTGTTCATTTATTTGTACCTGCAAAAGATTGACTTGAAAGATAGGTGAAAGTTATGTTAGAAATATTCGTTTGTGAGAGGTATTTTTATATTGCATAATTTACTTCGATGCGGAAAACCATACTATTATCATAAATACATTTGAATTTTATTTCGGTACATTGTACACAAGAAACAGAACGCAAATTAAAGTACTTGGACAGTTAACAAAAAATCATATTTTATCGACTCATCAGGCAGCTACAGCAACCGGATTATCCCGCGATTCTGTAAGGAAAGTACTTGAATTACATACATTTCATCCATATGGAATGCAAATCCTTCAAGAACTTGATGACAATGACACCGACAAAATAATTATATATTGTGAAATTATGACAGCAAGAATTATAGCAGAACATCGGCTTATCAAAAATATTTGCTTTAGTGACAAGCGCACTTTTCATTTAAATGGGCATCCAAATGAACAGAACTGTCGTTACTGGAATGACGGGAACCTACGACTATTTAGAGAAGAGCATACGTAATACCCTGAAAATGTTAATGTTTGGGCTGGTATATTGGAAGATGCAATTATTGGTCCATTATTCACAAAAGAAAATTTGAATGACGAAATGTATGCTCATATTTATCAGAGGATCTATCGAACCTCGTATAGTTAGAGAATCAGAGAGACATACACGGCTATTCTTCAGAAGGAAATTATAACAATTTCAATAGGTTACGGTACCTTTTCGTCATGTAGTTCTTCTAAGACAATGGTTAGATAATAATTGCAAATAAGATTATATTTATTCAACAACGATAAAAATAAAAACAACAATAAAAATTAATTGGCGCTCCGGGGCGACTTCTTTGATTCCAGTGGCGCATTTGCTATTTCAGCTGCAGGAAAACCCGGAAAAACCTGCAGCACCACATCATCTGAAGATCTTGCTCTACCAATGTCCTCTCTCTTATAAAACAAAATGTTGGGTGTCTCCAGAGGCTCCAATAGATTCA
>WOGL01002182.1:0-10271 GCA_015342145.1 Leptinotarsa rubiginosa | reverse complement strand
AATATATTTTTTTTTATTGGATCGAATAAAATACTTTTTAAGAAAATGATCTGACAAATGTTATTCAAAATTGCACCATATAATGAAACAATGGACTATATTATTCAAGAACTATGCAGCTTTACAACCAAGAAAAAAACTGTTCTTGGCTCAAGATTGAACAGAAACCCTTTAAAGGGGCTATTCTGATTATTTATTGAAAATATAAAAGTGTAAAGCCCCGTCATTGAATGCTCACAAATAATTTTGCTACAATGAAAAATAGATATAGCAGCCATATTTGACTATAAACTTTTGGGAATCACAATAATAAACTAATATAAAACTAAATTCACCTGAGTTACTAGATGCTCAAATCTCTGTTTTGTCGGGTTGACAATTTTCAATTTATACTCGACATTACCAAGCTGAGGCTCGGGTGGAAGCGAATTTTGATTATTCATATTGTCCAAGGCGAAATCTTCTGTGCTAGCACAATCATTGTAAGAATTAGGATCAAAGAGACTGAAGAACGAATCCATAGCTGTCTCCTCTTCCTGAAAGGAATGAGATACATTAATATTTCAACATAAGTTAATTGCATCACTGATCAAGTATATTCCATAATATTATGCAATTAGTGAAAGTAATTCACCTAATTACTAACCTTCTGACTAAATTCAACAAAGTAAAAGGAACATTTGGAAATAAGTCAACGTTTATTTACAAACAATCCTGATCCTATAGCAACTAGTTTCAAAGGCCACTGTTCATGCAAGCTCAAATCCATAGAACTAATAGTTACGTTTTTTAAACAATAATTTCAGAAAAATCAGTAGTCTTCATACTTCATTATGAAATGTTAAAATATAAAAATAAAGTTTATTATTATCTAAAAAAGTAAACTGCACTTCATCTATTGTCAATTGTCCAGTTCACAGATTACTTTGTCTAGTTTCAAAGAACATAGAACAAAGAACACTTGGGTTTCTGGATTAATTGTTGATGCCCAACAGTATGTTTCTTTCAATATTTTTTTAAGGCAACACCTGTACTCAGAAACACAACCAATATACAAATTGCTGTCAGTTCTACGGCAACCGCTGATGGTACTAGGACCAATCGAGAACACCCTTAAACTCGGAACTATAGCGTTTTCCGAAGGTAAACATTCAGTAGTATATTTTATTACTGATGTATTAAGAAGAAGAGGTAAGAAATACACTGAATGTACACTAGTTTTACCAATGAAAAACGCTGTTAGTATAAACAGAACAGTTTTGATTTTCAGTTTAAAGCGTCAAGTGAGGTAACTTTTTACGAATAATGAAGTTTTCCTTCGAATACAAAAAAGTGAAAGGTGAAACAATATTGAAAAAAATAGTTTAGGTTCTTTGGTATCTCCTTAAAACATATTTCATACAAAAGATATCTGAAATGAGGGTAAGAATTTCTTTTTATTCAATCAAATAATGTCCGAATTTGTTCGAAAGTGGTTGACAATGTTTCATGGTAAATTTTATAAATTCGAGCTTCCATTGGCTAATATTATTGTAATGTGATTTGAAATCTCTGAAAGAACAAATAAAATTTAAATGATTAGCAACAAATATCAATCATATTAAGCAATAAAAATGTGAAAAGAAATTACAATAAAACAAAAATAAGCAAAAAAAAAATCAAAACCGTAGAATTACAAATAAAATTAAAAGAAGGTGAAAAAAGGTTTCAAACAAATTAGTTCACGACGTTTCGATTTTTAGTATCCACAATCGTCTTCGGGTGATGACTGCACTATTCCTCCGAGAGATGACTATTTAATAGTCATTCGAATGCTTTCTCCTATCCCCTTTTCCCTCTTTCCACTTTACCGTTTAGCGAGAGTTGACCGTTTCCACTTGATTATAGATCAACTCCCGCTGAAGCGGAAAGAGGGAAGAGGGGATAGGTGAGATCGTTCGAATGACCTAAACTCTGTCCATCCAAGGAACGGAGTGCTCCAAAACATTGTCATGCATAGTGCACGTGATCTCCCAGACAAGGCTGCATGCAGAAGCATGTGGGAGAATGGTTGTATTGCCATGCGAAAGCATGTGGGAGAATGGTTGTATTGCCGCTTCCTGCTGAAGCTCACGCGAGAGTTTTCCTTTTGGTGTGATTTCGATATTGCTGAATTTTACCTATGTGAGCCAATAGAAGTTATCCGGAACCTCTTGGAAAAAGTTCATGAAAAAACCAGCTAAGAATAATAATTATGCTATCACGCTGAAGCGTGAATTATCTTATCCAATTTTTCCATGTACTAAGCACGATCGCGTTCGTTCCCTTCATGGAAGGTATCCAATGAATCATAAATCAGCCTGTGTTTACGGGGCTGATTATGATAACTCCTAATAGCCGTGACGTCCCACGTCAGCGGACATTCGGCAGAAAGAACTTGAAGAATTTCTGAGACAACCTCCTAATATCTGTTTTTTTATTTTTCCGTTAACCAGCTGTCGCCCCCTACGAACGACATCTCTCAAAAGTCGAAACTTGTGCGAGCTGAGGACTAACGAGGTCTTACCTCGTTAACACGTTAACACGAGGTCGGAACACATTAATTCGCTTTAGACAACTTTAGTCAACTATTGCGTTGACAATAGTACAAGACCTTTCGAGGGAGATTGCGGAGTAAAACCGCATCGATTCTATCAAGCCCTTGGGCTTTTTTTTTTCTCTAGACGCTTGATGGTCTCTACAATCTCATCGTAGTTAGTAAGCCACTCTAGTAGGGTCTGTTCCGTCATGGCAGGAATATTTCTCTTCTTGACCATGCCGGCGACCCTGGTGGTATTCTCGTGCTCGATACAATCGTCGAGTTCAACCCGGTGAACACTGGTGAAATACTCCCCGAAGAACCGAACCTTCTGGAGATCCGTCACCACATGTACTTGATCCCCCTATATGGTAGGTATGGCCTCGAAGCTGTTGTCCAACCTCTTAGCTATCCTCCACACAGAAAGATTATGCACACTGAGACTCTCAAGCTTATCCTGCCACCTTTTATTGGTGAACTCAGAGGTGTGTTCATTGAGCTCCGCCATAAGTCTCAACATGTGATCCTTGTAGCGGGGATCACGAGTTCGCTGCCACATTTTTCTTTGAATGTTCCTTTTTCTTATGAGTTCAACAATATCTAGTGGGATGATATCTCGGTGTCCTACCACTATCTTCCTTGTCGACCTGTCTCTGGAGTATTGGATGTTTTTTAGGAACTGCTCACAGATCATATCGAGATCATCTCTCGATATGTTGCTTTTTATCACGGTCAAACCATTCATAGCCGATCTAAACTCTTCTTAGTCGGTGCGCCTGTAGTCATACTTTGGCTTTCCTCTTATTGATGTTGGCTCGAGTAAGACTAAAGAGCATCGGATAGTGATCGTAGCTCAGCTTGTCTACCGTGACCAGTTCGCCCAGGTCTCTTACTTTCTTGTTTAGGACAAGGTCGATAGTGGTGGGTGCATGACGAATCATTCCATGGATAATGGGTCGGCTCATCCGGGTATAAGATGTTGACGTTTGGTCGATTGTGGCAATTCCACTAACGCCTCTTGGCGTTAAGGTGTCTGACAATCAGCACTTTATTGCCAACGCTCAATAAGTTATCCAAGTCTTGCGGAGCGAAGTGTTCATTCGGCCGATTATACACTGCAAATACGCAGGTACCATCAGCAAGTTTCATACCTACGTGTTCTATGCTACTACGCTGCTGAGATATCTGCGGATGTGCGATACCTTTTTTAATGATGATACCTACTTCACCGCTTCTCACCGCCCCAGGGCGATCTACCCGGATGGTTGTAAAGCCGCGTAGCTTTAGTTTATACTCCTGCCGAAGTCCCGTTTCAGACAGAAACATTATATCAACCTTATGTGTATGAATAAAAATGACAACACTGGGGTATTTATTGCCAATCCCATTCACGTTCAGCATACATGCTTTTATAGGCATTTAGAAGTTATATACATGGATATCGCCCGCGAATGTCGCGAAAGCATTCAATTTCTCTAGGGGGGTTCGAGCCCCCGCCACAGGTCATTTGTCACCCTAATTATTTCCGCCAGGTTAACCATTTCGTTGAGCTTGCGGAAGCAATTAGTGGCTTTCACAAGGCTCTGTTGGGATCCAACCGTGGGCCTTATGCTCTTTGTTGCTCACTCTCCCTCCACAAGTGGTGAAGTGGGGAGCGGTGGCGAGCCAACAGCAGGTTGGTGTAAGTTCCTACCAGCAGCCCTGCTTTGCTAGGCGATCTAATTTGGTGGATGTGCCGGTTTCAGCCTAAGGGCAAGTTGACGTGCCCCCGGCTGTCGTGCGGCCCTTTTGGCATCGACCTCCTCCGCGCGCTCTCGGTAGACTGGACAGTCCCGAGAGTTCGTGGTCTCCGCCACAGTTGGCGCACTTAGCCGGTTCGTTCCTCGGTTTAGTGCATTGGTACTTCTGATGTTCATCTGCACAATTAAAGCATTTTGGGGACCTGTAGCAATTGTTAATCACGTGTCTCCAATGCTGGTACCGGTGGCACTGCACCAGGGATCTGGTGTTGTTTCTCAATACCCACGAGACTTTGATGTAAAGCACATGTTTTACATTCCGCTTGGGGAAGCTCAGGGTGAGCTCGTTATTCGTGATCACCATGTACAGGGGACGTCTATCCATCCTCAGCCTGTACACGGCCACCAAGCCCAATTTGTGCTTCTCCCTGAGTTTTTTCTCGATTTCTTCCACTTTGGGAGCAGAGTGCAGACCCCGGAGGTCAAACGCATGTGTTTTGCCCTCCGGAAGTGTATATATATGGAATTCCATGTTTTCCTCTTTGAATGTATTTACTATGGAGCAGTGGTCCCGTCTGAAATGAGGGTTGACTTCCCAGTGTATTTCACCGAAAAGTCTTCCTCCAGATTGCTCTTAAGCTCCGCCGTAAGCTCTTTGTTCAGGGTAATAATGCCTTTTACAACAATTGGAACAAGATTTGTACTCTTCGGCATGAAGTGGACTTTCTCTTGTTTTTGTTGAGATCCACTGGGTTGTCAAACTTCATATCACTTTGATTTTCAGTATCGCTCAGTGACCTGAATTTATTGGATAACTTCACATGTGTCCTGCTAATTGGCTGTGGTTTTTTGATCGTCTTCTTAGGGACAGCAAAACAATCATTGTTTTTATTTACAAGCTTGGGGATAGGGAGGGGAAGGAAATCAATCTGTTACCTTGATGGTTTCGGACCTCTTGTCCTGTGGTCCTGTTTTCCTGTTGTCCTCGGTCCTGGCGCCTTTGTAGATGTCCTCAGGATACCAGCCAATTCCTGAAGACGACGTATCTACTCTTTCGCCTTGGGAATGCCGAGTTCTTTATTGTTGTTTCCCTATGGCGTCAATCTGGCTTTTTCTCATTGCCATCCTTAAGAGCAGGGTCAACCTCTGTTCTGATGTTACAGAAGAGGTTGACCTATTCGTTAATCTTTTCCATAGTTTTTTTTATAGCATCTATTTTATTATGGACATGCTGTAGGTTACGGATTTTCGTGTTCTTAGGACTCCCAGTTTCACTTTCCGACCTCTTCTCCGGATCAGGGGTAGGGGAGTTGGACGTCTTCCCGACCCTCCTTTTTTTGCGCTTTCGTGGAGTTTGCACATCCTCCTCGCTAGAGGATAACTCCTTCCTGATAGGGGGGGATTTCCTGTCTCAGTTAGGAGTCTGGACTTCGTGTTCATCAGAATTTCTATCCTCCTCCTTGGGTGTGTTTGGCTTTAGAGTCTTATTGGCCTTCATCAGATTCACAGTTCTTGACAGGAAGCTCAGGCGGACGCCTTCCCCCCTCCTGGCCTGGGTCTTTCGATGTTTTTGATTTCTTTAATGGCTTCGGCCTCCTTGATTATATGTATAGCATCTGGGTCATGCTGACGCGTTTTGTTTATGTTCAGAATAGTGTTTCCTAATGTCACTTCCTAGTCCATTTGGTCCACATCTCCAGCGTTGTTTCCAGATGGTTCATTCAAATCCCTCTCTACCGGTGGATCGTGGATTTGAACAACTGCTTCTTTCAAAACAGAGGCAAATTTAGTTAGTGGAGGGCGAAGGCAGAAATCTGTGGGTGCTTCACTCCCCCCCACCGCAGGCTGCACTCGGTTCCCGCTATGTGGCTTCTCCATGCCCCCGGTACGTTGGGTGTTGCTCTTCTCCAGGTCTCTGTTCTGCTCCCCGTTGGTTGGGGTTTTTATAGTTTCTTCCTCCATATTTGTTTCCACCTCGTATTTAGACTTGTAATCTTCAAATTGTTTCTCAATTGTTTTGATGTTAATAGCATCCATGTCGAGTATTCTCTTTTTCCTTATAAAGCCGGCCTTATTTTTGTAACTAAGTGCCATTGTTTTGATTGACTTGTGACACGGTGCATTGTCTTGATGAAACAAATTTTTTTCTTTGCCATATGCGGTCGTTTCTTTGCAATTTCTGCCTTTAAACGCTCCAATAACGCTGTATAATATTTATTGTTGATGATATTTCCCTTCTCAAGATAGTCGACGAATATTACACCACGCACATCCTAAAATACCGAGGCCATAACCTTTTCAGCCAATTGTTGTGCTTTCGGGCGCTTATTTGGACGAGGTTCACCAGTTGCTCTCCACTCAGATGACGAACGTTTTGATTCCGGAGTGAAGTGATGGATCCATGGTTCCTCCATTGTCACATATCGAGGCAAAAATTCCGATATGTTATGTTTAAACATGGCCAAACACTGCTCAGAATCATCAAGACTTCTTATTTATATCTTTTTATACAGTGAGCTCGCTCGGCACCCACTTTGAACAGAGCTTCCTCATAGTCAAATGCAAATATAATTTTAAGCCAACACGTTCTTTTGATATCTTTACAATGTCAGCTAACTCACGCAACTTCATTTTTCGATCATTCAAAACGATTTTGTGGATTTTTTATGTTTTCTGATGTTACTGCGTTCTGCATCATCGGTGTCTCTACGACCACGTTTTAAGATTTGAGCAGATTTCTGATGGAGCGGAGTCCTTATAGCACTTTTCAAGCTATTGCTTCGTTTGAACGGTATTTTTTCACATCAAGAAGCAATGTAAAATTTAAACACGAAATTGTTTTTTATCCATTGTTTTGAAAATAACAAAAGTAGTGCCACACTCAGCACAAATCTATAAGTAGAATATCATGAAATTTCAACAGCTTTCTTTTGGAGGATAGTACTAACTGAAAAAGAGTTGAATGCAATAAGACTAGCGCCATCTACGTGTTAGGCCCGAGACTTTTCGGCCCAGGGAGTACTACTTATCAACCTTTTTCCGTTTTCTGAAAAGTGATTTATTTTCTTTCAGTTGAAACAGGAGAAGCGTTTTTTTTTTCATACGAATAATATCACATAACAATAACAAGTTACCTTGTTCACAAACATACGCGGTTTCTTGAGAGTATAATAAGGTGATTCTTACCTAAAGGGTTCTTCAAGCCAGTTGACAGGTCATCTAAAAAGGCTTGTCTTGAAGAAATTATTGATTTATCAACCCAAATTTTAGACTCAGTGTGGCCTGCGTTTACCCACGTTTCATTCAGGTGATAGAATTTTTCTATTCTCTCTTCTAATTAAATATTGTCATCTCCACAATACTATTTCTGGTTTCTCGAGCAACAAACTGTTTCTCCCGATTTTGTTTCAAATTTAAAGCTCAATTTTTTTGTGAAATGTCGAGTATTTGAAATTTGGTAGATCAGAATCGTCGTTTACAACTTTTAAAACTGAATCTATTGTTGGCATTTCGTTTCGGAAAAAAATGATGTGGTTTCCTTCTAAAAGCGTTTCGATCAAAATCATCTACCTTTTCTTTCGTGAGATATATGGTTTTGGATATATGGATATATGGAGACACTTGAAGGATACACTCCAGCAATGCTTCCTACTGTTCTCACGACAACAAGGGATTTGCTTCAGTTTGATTTTTGTAAATGTTCATAATTACATTTTTTTCATTAATATTAAGTTTCTGTTTTTTGGTATTTTGTTAGGTGGAGTGTAGGGACACAAATCAGCAGTTTTTTCAGCCGTTTCAGTATTTGACATTTTGAAAATTATAAACTTCAAAATACCGTATATGTACACACCACAGGCGTTAAAACATAAGTTGCCACTCCGACACTGTAGCGATTGCAGTTGAATCTGATTAGACAGGGTAAGGAGGCTTATTTATTTTAACCAATAGATGCTTTGATTACGCATGTATTGTTGTTGGGGTGGTTTTGTTCGTTGGATGGATCTAGATAATATAGTCTTCGATTGACTTCAACATGGCTTAACTGCGTAGACGAATGTTTCGTCTGAGAGAAAGATTCATTAACTGGTGATAGTTCCATCTCTAGAATAAGGATCAAAAAACAGGATAGGAATATCCTATATAACAACAACAGAAAACAAAATCCGTCTGAGGACTGTGTCGAAGAAAGATGCAATCACAGAAGATCACCAAATTCATGTGCTTCGTTTATCGACCACCTAACGATACACAATATAGGGCACTATTCTCTTCACTTGCAAACACCATTGACTTCCTGCAAATTAATCATCCCAGTGCCGAAATTTCCGAATTCGGTGACTTCAATGTCCACAATATCTAATGACTCAAATTTTCAAATATCAACGACGAACAAGGTCGCGTAGCTGAGGTTTTTGCAATAAGCAGCGGACTTACTCAGATTATAAATGAGCGAACCAAGATTCCTGACTGTGATGAGGAATATGAATATTATACCTAACAACCAATCCGGAAATTTACAGTCACCGTAAGGTCTTCATTGGTATCCTCTGACCACAAACTCATTTCAGTGTTGAGTGAATTACCGATAAATGTTGGGGAACGATATAAGCCGCGCTAAGTTTGGCATCACAGATCAGCTGAATGGGAGGACCTTCAAGATTATTTCCGAAATTTCCTCTAGCTAGATGTTTGTTTCAGCTCTGAAGATCCATCAACTTGTGCTTCTGAAGTCCTTTTTCAATGAAACGACCTTCTAACGGCAAACCTTGGTTCAACAAAAATTGCGAGCAAGCTATCGCCTCCAAGAATCTCGCCTATGGGCAGTGGCGCAAATGTCCCAGTGCCGAAAACCGAACTAGTTTTGTTATTGCTCGCAACAACTGCAAACTTAGGATAAATGAAAGCGAAGAACTTCACAATCAGAGAATTAGGGATAAACTGCTTGCCAATCCCAAAGAGTCTAGATCCTTCTGGTCGATAGTCAAAACTGTCAATCAAAACTTTACAAAATCTACAATTTCACCACTATCACAAGTGTATGGTTCAATTACTTCAACTGCCATAGAAAAAGCAAATCTACTGGCTGAACAATTTGCGTCCCACTCCACAGTCGATTTTCTGCGAAAGAGACCACCCACTATTCCCACACTAGAATCCACAAGGCCGGAAATTACTTTTCGGCAGCGTCTAGTCAGGCGAATTTTTAAACAGCTCAATATCAACAAGGCGTCTGGCCCTGATGAAGTGCCCGTCATCGTACTTAAAAACTGCGAAAATGAACTAGCACCAGTATTTTGCAGACTTTCCAACCTAATTTACAAGAAAGGGGTTTTTCCTTCTTGTTGGAATATTGATTGCGTGCAGCCTATTCCCAAAAAGGGCAAGAAAAATCTTTCAAATAACTATAGACCAGTTGCTTTGCTATCAGTGGTATCAAAAATCATGGACAAAGTCGTAAACCACCATATCCTCAAATATTTGGAAGGATTCAACATCTTGAGCGATCATCAATATGTCTTTCAAAAACAAAGATCAATAGGCGACCTTCTATCGTATGTCACTCATATTTGGAATAACGCAATCGAGAAACATGGAGAATCAAGGGCTGTTGCGCTTGATATTCCTAAGGTCTTCGACCGTGTGTGGCATAAGGGTTTACTAGCCAAACTTCGATGCTATGGCTTATCGGATCATTTCTGTGTATGGCACTACAGCTTTCTGAAAGAACGTTCCCTGCAAGTGGCCGCCGATGGATATCTCTCGAATATTTTCTTCATCAACGCTGGTGTTCCCCAAGGATCCATATTGTCTCCAACTCTCTTTTCATTGTATATATCAACGACTTATTGGAAGAAACCAAGAAAGTAGTTGTCTAAGGCCGCTTGAGGACCTCCCCCCACCATTTGACCTTGTCCTTGAATGACGTCATATGACCTTCAGTTACGTGTCAGACGATATGACCTTGATCATGG
>WOGL01002181.1:0-10271 GCA_015342145.1 Leptinotarsa rubiginosa | reverse complement strand
AATTACGCCTAATGCCACCTAGCGGGTAGCTGAAAAAGATAGTACATAGTACCACTACTCGCCACTAGATGTCGTTAAGTGTCACAATACACAATAATAATTGAAATGCAAAAAAAGCGTAAGTTTGCTTAGGTCACGCACTTTGCGACTATCCTAGTCTAGAAACATAGTTAAGGGCAGAAATTGGCCCTTGGAACAAATTGAAAAAATCATTATAGCCCGAAGGCTTCAAAGTTTGGAGACCCTTGATCTAGCTGATAATTATAGAGATTATTATTACAATATATATGTGTGAATTTGTTAATTAATTTCTAAAAAAATAGGCAATGCGGTGAATAAATCAATATGTGAATAAATATTTTTTCAGGTTATTGAATATGTTGGTCAAATGATACGACATAGTGTAGCTGATCTCAGGGAACAAAAATATGAAGCAACCGGAATTGGCAGTTCGTATTTGTTTAGAATCGATCTGGAGAATATTATAGATGCAACAAAGTGTGGTAATTTGGCTAGGTTTATCAACCACAGTTGTAGTGTAAGTATTATTTTTGAAGTCTTTTTCATTTCCACGTATAGAATATGATGATATTGAAGAAAAACGTGGTTACGTTAACTGGTGCCACTTTTAAAGATTAAATCAGTCTCCTTTTTCCATATTACCTAATATTTTTTTAGCCTAACTGTTATGCCAAAGTGATTTCAATCGAATCACGAAAGAAGATTGTGATATACTCAAAGCAAACCATAGGAGTCAATGAAGAGATAACGTATGACTACAAGTTCCCCATCGAAGATGAGAAGATACCGTGTTTGTGTGGAACTTCCGGTTGTAGAGGTACCCTCAACTAAACGCAAAGGCAAGTCAGTTTTGAAGATTCTCACGAAAACTTTCATTGAAAGTTATACTGATAGTTTTGAACTGATGGAGAACTAATGTAATCAGAGTGAAATATTTGAATTGAACTTGCAATATTGTTCTGAATGAACTTTCTGGAGAGGAAAGGAGTATCTTATTTTTGCGATTAATTCAAAGGGAAATCTTGTAATTAGAAACTAATAGGAGTGGAAACCAGTTTTTTTTGAATGTTTATAAAAAAATTTGCTTTGTTTTTCGGTTTGCTGTCTTTGAAGAGAATTCTGTCCTTTTTTTTAATAAGGATAGTTTTACATTTTTCATACAAGTTCGAGAGAAATTTGTTTAAACATTTTTACTTGTTTCATGAGAAATTTATACAAAACAAAATCCTAGTGAGAATTTTCATTAATATCTTGAATGGATGAAATGGTGTAACGGAAAAATATTACATATGGCTCTATCGCGTATGGGGGTATGTCATATGGGGATATATCGTAATTCCAGAGTAAAGCTTGAATTCTATTCAATTCATACCAACTATTCCAAGATTAGGAACTGCAATTTCTCAGCATCTGATGTAAATATTTGTGTAAAAATTTACTGGTAGTTTTGCAGGGGTCCCGTTGGTAACTTTTTATCATGAATTTCATTTTAATGGTCTTTAGTGTATCATAATAAAAAACGATTATTATGACTTTTAAATTATACGTTTTTTTATCTGTATATATTCGCATGTACATACTAGTGATAATTATTTGTTGAATATTGTGTTTTTATTTCGAACACTGACAATTAAATGAAGAAAGTACACTTTTTTGTTTTAGTATTACAATTACCATTATAACCTTCAACAGAGCTTCAAATGCAGATGTGAATCTATTGTATAATTGTTTATCACACACGTGAAACCTGAAGAGACTAAATCTCCGATATTTCATGTGTTTAAAAATCATCAACACATGATTCACCGATGAATGAACCTCTAAAGAAGCCAGCCACTCATGCTGGCGAAACGATAGAATGCACTTCCAAACTGAGAGGGCTTTCAAACCCGAATGAAAATTTCGGCCGGGAAAGCCTTAACCAATTTATCTCAAACTAGAATATCGTCCACATATCTACATGTACAAGAAAGTTTCCACCACCGAGTTACTATATATTTTTCAATCCAAATCATCCATGAAAATTTCAGGGACTCAGTGAGATTCCCATTATAAGACCTTTACAGGAAGGAAACTGGAAAAGAGTATTTGCTTTGAATGAAATCGATGTGGGAATACCCAGAAACGTATTGTCAATTTAATTGGTATGATATAAATTCGTCAAACTGAATTTAGAATATGCATATGTTTGTTTATAGGTAAAATTAATGAATATAAATAAATTAAATGTATTTCAACTAAACATTGTTAATAGTTTCAAGAGAATGTTATGAAATGATTATTCATGATATTACTGCTAGAAATGTCTTTGTTCATGAAAGTCTCACAAATAAACATGAGGGATTTCAAAAACTACACTTGAAAAAGCTAATTAGCAAAACATGTGAGATATTTTTCGAATAAAGTTTGTGGAGATCAAATTGTGAGGTGTAGTTTTTGAAATTACTATGGATCTTCATCAAGTAACGGCCGAATCAATCAGAAAAAACATGAGGGAAATGGGAAGGGGAAAAGATGAAACCGTTAAAAAAAACAAATATTTATTTCAATACCAAAAACAGTCTTACAAAAATGCAGAATAGGTAAAGAATTTCCTGCCAAGAAGTCAATCATCAATGGGCCATCAAAAAACCTACATCAAGATACCCTGTTCTACAATAATACACCACCATGGATGATGGCAAAATCGCAAAGCAAATGTTTAAATCATTGGTTACATAATTCGCGTATTAAATGCCTTTTAAAGTTTCGATAGATTCTATATAATCTTTAATCCTGATTCTTTGAGTTATTTATCGGGCAGCAGTGAAGAAACATATCAATGTTAATTATAATGGTACTATTTTCACTTGGTGAAATAATATACAGTATGTGTCACTTCAAGTTTGAGACGAAGCAGTGAAGTTACAAAAAAATGCTTCTTATGAAATTCATTGGGCTCTTCCAAAATATACAAAGTATCCAATAAAAGTATGGTCTATAGAAGAATTTTTTCAACAGAATGAGGTATTCTTATTTGTCAGAAGTTTGAATACAGAATAGTAGGTCTTTATAAATGGTACTAGTAGACCCCGTTTAATTTAGTTTGGTAGCAATTTTCATGGATAAAAGGTTGCCATTCAAAAAGGTTGAACATCTGTCTGAATTTAATGAAATGTCTGACGGAGACATACAAGTGATGACAGACACAACGCTGATTTTTCAAACAAGTAGAATGGTTTAAATACATTTAATTCGGAACCATTTGAAACTGGTTCTTTCTCAACAAAAGATTATGACAAATCCAAATCTAAGTTCTGACTCACACAGAATGAACGTCTGGCAGAAATAAGATACAAACTTTGTCACTTCCGAGCCTTTACTATGCAAACCATGAATGCACTATGAAGAAAAAACAAGAGAACTTACACATAGAGGAGTAAACTGATAATTCTGTCTCTGGACAGTCTAAAATTTACACAGGCACAGTAAATGCATTAAAAGTGATAGAATGCCTTCAGAAGAAACAGAATATGGGAGCTCTTGACAGATGTGGGTAAGCAGACGGAATTCTTTAATAAAATACAGGATTATATGGGTAAATACTGAGTGGTTCAGAAGTTATTCAAAATATGTCACAAAGGTGGTTCATTAAAAACTCATTTGAAAAGTCTGTTTCATTATGAAATCGTTTGATCAATTCATAATTTGACCTAAAACTTTTTTTCTAATTCTAGGTGAATCAAAACTTGAAAACAACATATATCTTATTCAACATTTGACTTCATTGCAAAAAGCTTTTTGAAAATATGCATTTTCACGAGTGTATATACCTAGCAGTTCTAGAGAGTTATACCAAAAAAAAACAAAATAAATTTTGAACACAATTTGATTGATGATTTACTGATCACCTGAAGATCTATTGATAGTGTGTATCTAATTTATTTCATCCTGAGATTTAATCTTAGAGTTTTTTTGCTGAAGAAGTTCAAAATAATATATTTCTTGAAACTATTTTTGTTATAACTGTCTAACTGCTAGTTACTTACCTATACCTAAAGAGCTCTCTCCAAGGAGAAATCACATTTTAAATGAAATATTGAGTGTTCTATTAGAAAAAATCAATTTACTCAGTACAATAAAAAAACTTAATTCAAAACTTTTATATGAAATAATTTTTGAAAACTTTCAATAGAAATTCAATGTGACTGACTTAAATTAATTTCATTACTATTCTAAAAATGATGTGTGTATCAAAAAGACACTGGCTGTAATTTTCATAGCAATACATTTTTAGATTGACTCAGAGTATCGATAAAGAGTGTTTGACTTTCAGGTAATTATCTAAAACACATTTGATCATAACTCTTATCTACTACATCACTTATATAACAAGAATGTCTTCATCTGACGCCAACAATTTTGCTCTGAGCAATAAGGTTCCTACCAATCTTCGATTTTTTAATCTATGTCGAAATTATTAAACAGAGTGATATGAACTATAAAATGAAAACAGAAATATTTGTAGTGACTGTAGCCATTTATTCTCTCCCACCTGTAGCAACTTTTGATAGGTGTTGCATATCAAGTTGAGCTTGAGCAATATCACTTAAGGCAGCTTGTATCCTTTCTAGCAGCTGTTGCCCATTTTGTACAACAGCTTCTAACCTCTCTGCTGCTTCTTGATTTTCTTGTTCCAAAATTCGTAAACTTGCATGCTAAAACAGGAAAGAATATCAACTGGACCATCTTTTATAGGCAGAGACATTTATGTAAACATGTTTTTGTAGTGTTATATAATCCCAACCGTATTACCATGCGGTTGTAACCATGACTCTTATACATCTGTATGTTGTCTTAAAGAAATAAAGTGATTTGACTTTCTCATATACCATTGTAACAGCACATTTTGCAAGGACAATAATTTTTGGTAAATATTTGTTTCAACTTGGCCCTTCACTCTACTTCCGGAAATATAGCAACTCAAAAGTCAAAATTATTGACATGAATAAAAGTTTTTATCATGTCCTGAAGGCGCCAATTTGATTGGTGAAACACGCATTGAGAAGAGTATTGCAGTTCTGGTGATTGGGAATAGTAGTTAATTTGGATTTATTATATGGGAAAGATTCCATATTTACCTTTTATTTGGCAGTTTCAACTCAAGATTCTTTATCAGTGAAAACAAAATTACTAAGTCTAGTAGGAAATTTCTGACAAGTATGAGCCAATAAAAATTAATATTTACTCAATTACTTATGTATATAATTACTGGTAAATTTCAAAAACTACACCTCACGAGATCAAATCGTGAGGTGTAGTTTTTGAAATTACTATGGATCTTCATCAAGTAACAGCCAAATCAATCAGAAAATTACTGATGAACTTTTCACCACCTTTGCTACTGCTACCTTCATAGTAAACAACAAACCTGTAACTCTGTAGAGCTTTCTTCGCTAGGCAGTGATTCAATAAGTGTGTCAATGTCTTTTGCACATCTTGATATCAATGTTGTGAATAATTGAACATAGTCTTCTTGATTTTGTTGTTGTTGAGGAGTCTGGGATCCACTTCTATCGAAATTTGGGAACTTACTAGGAGGAGCAGACTGCTGAAGAATCCCAATACTATTACAAAAATGTTCTGCTTGCTGAAATTAAATTGAAAGGAAGTGTTTACAAATTCTCAGTTTTCTTGAATGAGAAATACCTTATTGATGCAGTCCTGTAACTGAGTAAGCCTATCAGCCATTTTGTTACTATACTAATATACAAAATTCCAAAAGCTCCAAAAGAACTTCCTTTGATTTTCTTTGTTTTTATGTTTTTCCTTTTATTGAATCTGCTGTTTTTATGTTTGTCCTATTTTGATTTGAACTACTTCAACCTAGAAAATAAATTGTCAGTACAGGTTCTTCTCTTTCAATTCATTATTGTTGGCCTCAACTACTAATGCGATTTGGGTAGTATTCTTCTTTTTCGTTTTAATGGCTTCAGCTGCCAGAACTATCCAGCCAGGAGTTCCAGAATCAACTTGATACTACAGATGGAGCCCATACTGAAGTGGGTCTGGGTCGGACCCAAACCCCACCTGGATTTACGCTAGCTAGTCTAAACTCTGTCGAAGACTTTGGACGGAAGCATTGTATTTCCTTCTTCTAAAATGACTGAATTGTCGCCTTGACTTCACGCATTCATCTGATATTTTGGTCCATAATGTTTTCATTTTTAAGTAATCATGACATTAATAATGATTTATGACTTGTATGTGATTCAACTTTTCTGGGATTTTCACCTTCCACAATCTGACAAAAATAAAATTTGTTAATTTTCTTTGCGAAAATTACTTTGAACTTATCGTGTCGAACTAAAAAGTTTAACCTTTCTACACCTGTATAATGTTCACCATTACAATTTATATTTTTTCAGATTGTGGAAGGTGGAAAATCCCCAGGAAAGTCGATAGAACACTCTTGATTTCCTCCTTTTATGAAGAATACTTCATTCACTGTTTATGGATAACTCCTCCAGACGAAATTGAAATGACACAAGATGCTTAGAATAACTCTTATTTGAAATCAAGCTATAGATTTCAATAAACCAAAAATTAAGGAGGCCTTCAGAAAATGTATTGCTACTAAAAACACAGTAAGGTTAGTCTATATACAAAGGTAAAAGCACCGTATAGAAGTAAACACGCTATACTGTGCTAAAAATCGAATATTTGCATCTTTCTTTAAGGCAGGCAACACCATATATCTCTGCCTTCGTCTTATGCATTATCACACTGCTACTGAATGCACGTATTAATTTGGGAAATAAAATTTATATCAAATTTAGAAAGAGGTTATGAATTTTTGGGGTGGAAAGGTTAAATGTTTGAAGTAAAAATCAAATATTTTATCGGTTCAATCCTCTGATATAAGCTTTACCATCTATTTGGAATTATTTTGACTATCTGTGGCTAAAATGGGTAAGACTGATTTGCCATTTTTCCTCTTTCTATTTTATAAAATAGTTTTCCGTTTTTTTAAAGGATACGGAATTGGAAAAATAGAAAATATTTCAAATTTTCCCATATAGAATGTGAAAATGCAGATGAAGTATAATAAAATAAATTTCGCTTTCTGAATGAAATTTCTTGATTAAAAATTTGGAGTCGATCCGAAATTTTATTTAAAGGAATGCCAGACAGAGGGTGGGTTCATGTACCAGCCTTAAATTATGAGAATTGATGTTTTGTCATCTGTTACAACTAAAAAGTTACAAGTGACTCTTGTAATTGAATATAAAATAATATCTAACTGCTGATGACTTATTTCGACTGGTGCATGAATCCACCCTAAATCTTGAATTCATCTTGACTGCATTTTTATCAATCATTCAAGCCAACTAACAAACTCAAAGAAGTTACTGTTCATTGATTTTAAATTGTATTGGGAAATTGATTAATCCCCTGAGTGCTTGAGTCTTCAAAATGATTTGTATCTCTTGATCGTCTATTTTAGAAAAAAAGCTTTGAGTCGAATTTACATAAATGTACTATAAGTTTTAAGTGTTGTCAGTTGTCAATTATTGAATATGATAATTCCTAAAATAGCTTAGTACTGAAATAATTGGTTGACAATTCTTGAATTTGCTTCAGTTGTGGAGTCCTTCGAAATCAAACTACAAACCTTGTCAAAATAGGGGTTTTTTTCATTAGTAAATGAATACATTCATTATGATTTAAATATTTCCTGTTGGTATTGTTGAAATGAATTAATTTGTCCTCATTTCATGAGACTTTAACTGAAGCTTATTTTTTCAGCTCAGTCGTCTGAGGTCACAAAGCTCCAACAGCATTTGTCACTTCTGAAACAGGAATATTCAAAACTTCAAACCAAATACAGAGAGATTGAATCAAAATATAATACAATAGCGGCCACTAATAATGAAAATACAGAAGATACATTTGCATCCCGCCTCTTGAAAACCATAAGCAATCTTTATGACTCGGAAATATATAGTGATATAAAAATAAAGCTCGTCGATAGAGAAGTTTCTGCCCATAAGCTGGTTCTCAATGCCCGCAGTAATATTTGGAATGATGCCCTGTTGAAGAACAAAAATGAACTTGACTGGACTGAAATGGATTCAGATGTGGGAAATGCCATGATACTCTGGTTGTACACCAGTAATTTGAGCTTATCCTCCTCTGTGCTCGCACTGAAGCTCATAAGAAAAGCATATGAGTTCAAACTTGTCAGCTTGGTGGAATTGTGTGAACAGTTTTTAATATCGGTAGTGAACATTAGATCCTGCGTGAAATTTTATTCGGTTGCCGAAGAAATAGAGGCCACTAATTTACGAGAATATTGTTCAGGACTTATATCAACCCATTGGGATGATCTGAATACATCCGACTTTGAACATATGTCGGGGCCCCTGCTTTACAAGATGCTCAAGAGTAAAACACAGTTGCCTTTACATTCAGCAGTGAGGCTGCAGAGAGAAGACGTGGTGTTTCTTTGCTTGGTGGAAAATTCTTCAAGGGTGAGTGAATGCTCTTGAATGACTTTTTTTTACTGTTCTAACATTCACTTTCATTAATTATTTGACGAGAGTCTGCCTCGAATTGAGTTTACAAGGTGTTTCTAATGGCCACCGACTTCCAGTTGATTGAAATAAATGTCATATCATTTTTGTGATTTTCTGAACTCCAGTTAGAAGCTCCAGTGCTTGACAAACTCCAGCTTATTTTTATTATATGTTTCAATTGGACTAATGAATGAATTCGTCTGAATGTGCATTATGCATTTTCTGAATAAACCTGCACCCCTTTATTCTTTTTGTTACACAAGAAATTTTGTCTTGCATAACATTTCAAGACCTATTATCATTATAATTGGGACGACGGAAGAATATTCATGTGTCATCAATAAAATATGCTGTAAAATATGTTTTTTCACATACAATAATTTTTTTATATAGTCATCATTTGCGTTTATCATCATTTGCTCTTCTTTATATGATAACCTTTACTGAGTACATCGAAAAGGGCAATAGATATTGAAATGAATTGATGACATATTAGGACAGTTTACACTGTTCACATTGTTTATTTAAGAATTTCTTTGGTTTCAATTCTGAAGTAATAAACTGTGGGCATTTCATATGTCACAATATTGTAAATTTCATATTGTAGTTATAAATTTTAACCTCAAATTTAGAATGGCTAAGCCGTAAAATCTGCATACTGGAATATTAAGTGTTGATGTCGTAACACGGGGGTTTTCACTGTTATATAGTGAGTTTCAAAAATTGAAATGGTTAGGTATTCATTAAAAGATTGAGTTGTTCAGATCAGTATTCACATTGTTTCAATTGAATTAGATTATGACATATCGGATGCACAAATTAATAAAGCATGTATATTATTTTGTCAATCCAACTGTTAAGATTTAGTAGTATTGCAGTATTGATTGCCTAAATTCACATGATATGAATCAACTATTATAGCTTAAGACTGTCACAAATAATTTTCATAGTCACAACAATGTTTGATGGAAAGGTAGTTTTAATTTTTGTGCGAGATCTGAACCAAAATACTACAAAAGGATGGAAATAATATTAACCTTTTCTAGTCTGTTATAACTTTCTATTGACAATGCTACCACACAGTTTGATAACTGCTATGTGTCCATGTTTGGATTGAATATTTGGGCGACTACCTCAAACACATCATGGCAGAAACGGTAATAATTTTTTGGAAACATGTTTGAAATGACCAGTGTTAGGCGAACTCACTGCACTCCATATGCTTAAACGACCAATGGCCAATTGGCCATGGGCTAACCATGAGAATTGGTCTTTCAGGACATTTGTTGGCAGGTACGAAATCAGTAAAGAAAAAACAATCCTAAAAAAAATATTCCATTCAATTTAAATTTTTTTAGAAATTTTCAATACCCTCCTCAAGTTAATATATGTCTGGTTGGAACAATTATGAGTGAAAAAATATGATGGGTTTTGCATGGAATGAAAATATTCAGCATGCATTATAACTTCCACATTTGTTGCAAAAAACTTCATCCTCTACAACTCTTTATTTTATTTCGGTTGAAGAAATCATAAGGTCTGTACAAGATAGTGTTGGTTGGAATATTTTTCCCTGTAACAATGTACTTATGATGCACTGTTTGGAACCTTTGGTTAGTAATGAATATTACTGGAGTTTTTTCCCAACACCAAATCGCTATTTTTTCAACACCTCGACACGTGTTTCGATCA
>WOGL01002180.1:0-10274 GCA_015342145.1 Leptinotarsa rubiginosa | reverse complement strand
AAATAAAATTTGTGAAGATCAAATCATTAGGTGTAGTTTGTGAGATAAGAAAGAAAAGATAGAGGACAGGGACCAAAGAGATGTTTATGAAATCACAACGATATTAAAATATTAAAGATTGAAAACATCCACGCAGGTCTGTACAAAGAAAGGAACAGGGAAAGATATCCCACAGTTCCTTCACTACAATGTACAGTGAAGTGAATTAATGAATTTTCTACGCCAAATGAATATTATGTTTGATTAAAAGCTACTCTACAAATTAATTTTCTATTGAAGAATGAATTTTTCAGGTTGAGGTAGTTCTTTGACGATCTCCTATAGAGAATGAAACAAAATAAATACCTTTCAGAATACAGCAGTGATACAATATTAGTAGAAGTATAAGAAATGTAAGGTAGAGGAAAAGTCAGTATTGTTAAGATCTGAATGGCAAAGACCGTGTTACATGCTTTCATTGAATAAATCTTTGGAGAATATCTAAAAATTTTAGTTTTGGTGACGTTTTCTAGGGAAGAAGGGTTCCATTTGTATTTTGGCTGAGTGAAACTCTTGTCTTTCTACTCATTGAATCCTAGAAATCTTCAGCTAGATACCTTACAATCCTGACTCATAAATTAATAAAAACCGGTTGTGGAGTTTGAAAATGTGAATCTTTTGGCTTTCACAAATGTATTTCAGATCTTAGGATTATGACAGAAATACTGCTTGTTATGAACAAATGCACCATCATTACCTCCATGAGAAGAAACAGAAACATAAGATTTTTTGAAAGAAGATTCATTATAATTCCACCTAAGCCATGAATAATTATTAGAGGCTAGTCGTGATACTGTGAAGCTTCTCGAATGACTTGCAGATGATATTTCAACTTGTTGATAACCGAATAATAGTTGAACCATATGCGTTGATGCAAAACTCACATTGCAGAGCCAATGTACATACGAAAATTTGATTGTGTGTATTACAAAACTGACATATCTGGCACCGCATGCGGTTTTTTCACTGAGTTTGATTTTGTGTAATGCGCGTCTTGCAAACTTGTTCGTTTTTAGGACAAGGTTAACATTTCAGTTTATGATTTCGGTTTAGAAGGCTAGATTGTTATTGGGCAGCAGAAGGAAGATGAAATGCTAAAAGCCAGTATTTCACCCATTTTGTTCTTTCAAGCTGTTTTTACCCTTTTGACACTATTACAAAAGCAGTATTCATCATAATCATTTCGCCAAAATATGCTCATGTGTAAATTTATCACACCACTCACTGCTAAAACTTACACTGCTGAAATTGAAAAATAAATCTGAACCATGTGTTTCAAAACTTTCATTTTTACTCTCGCAAGCATGTCTCAGTTTTGCATCACGGTGTATGGGACGATATACACCAATACCTGTATTTAACGTGAACCCACTTTCCATCTTAAGTATTTTCATTCATTCAATCACACCTCTAAAACTTTGTTGACGGTCCAGCCTCTATATCGAACGCCTCTTTAGGCGTACTAGGCAACGGCCTCGAACCAGTGGACCCGTTTGATTTCATAGTGTCTTTACTGTCTCGCCTTTCGGTTCGTTCACCCCCGTCCTTTAAAAAATCGTACAAGTTAGAAATAGGCTTGGCATCCGACGGTTCGGAATACACTCCCATCATGGACACCTTAGCTTTGCTGGACTCCCCATCGTCGGCTTGCTGATTCACTTTCTCCTCTATCAACCTGAGGATGCTCCTTGGACCGTTCACGACCTCCTTATCCTCCTCGTAAGGTGGTGGAGGGATCTGCAAGTTGAGATTACCGAGTTCCTCGTAGAGATGCGCTTCCTCTTCTTGCCGATTGTTGTTCTCGTAGCCATCGTCTACGATGAACATGTCGTAGAGCCGCTCGATCATCTCGGCGGCTTCTTGGTGCGTGTTGGGATCGTCCAAACGCACCGACAGCACCTGGAGAAACTCCATGGTCAGATCTTCGGGAATTTTCAGCCGCTCATTGTTGTCGTCCAGAGTAACGATGGTGCCTTCGTCGTCGTTGCTTAATTCGTTGTTGGCGTAGTGCATGTTACGGAAGTAGCCGTTTTCTTTCAGCCACCGGCCCCCGCGCACCAGCAGGATTATGAAGGTGACGAGGATGGCAAGAATGAACAGGCTCACCACCGTTATCATGAATATCAGCCAGCTCTGCTTGGCCGAATCGTCCTCTGGCAGGAATATCTTGCTCGTGGTGTCCACGACCCTGGTCTTGCCTTCGTAGGGTTCGCAAACGGTGAAGTTGATGCAGGTTTTCTCGGTGAAGTTTTGTATGTTGATGATCCCCACGGGCAGCGAGAAACACCTCGATAAGAATTCGTCGACGGGGCAGAAGCTCGTGTCCATGACCAGTTTCACTTTCTGCGAGTTGTTTGTGATGCTCTCTACCCATTCGTCGATGGAACAGTTGCAGGACTGGTTGAAAAAGTTGTCGTCGAAGATGATAAACTTGTCGTCGAGTTGAGATAGGAAAGAGAGGGCGCCTTCGTCGGTAGTGTATATTTCGTTGCCTTTGAAGGAGAGTTTCTCGTTTTCAGGTCCGGCCGATGCTTCTACGAAGTTGGGATAGAGGCGTTTGATGATGTTGTCGTCTATGTTTATCTTGTTCCAGTTGTTGAAGACGGCACCGCGGGTGTTGAAGTTGAATATTTGGTTTCCTATTATTTCTACTTTGGCGACCGTGGTCATTATGGCTCTTGGCTCGATGTCCGTGATTCTGAAATGATAATGAATAAATTAATAAAAAGTTTTTGTTTTTTAGAGTTAATTTATGAGGTAAGCATGGCATTCCCCTTGCAAAGAGGCTATTTATGGGATTGACAGAAAACAACCACGAAAATCTAAACGAGGCTTCCAAAAGCTGTTCGTTGCTTTCAATGCAAGGCAGCTAGTTGAAACCGAATTACCAAAATATTATGATTCAACATCAGACAGGTTATTTCGACATCATATTAGTGGTGCTAGGCTGGACCATTTATATTCATTGTTGGATTCCATACTGTTCTTAAGGTTATACCAGCTATGTCAGGTTGTAACAAGCATGTTTGGTGTTGAATCAGGAATGCTTTGTATTTGGGTTCTCGTTCCAAAACACAGAGTCTCTAAGAAGTCACGAATAAAAACAAAAAGAAGGTGATAATATGGGTCACTCCCAATCTCAAAGTGATAATCCATTTTTATAGCATTTTTGTGTTTTTGCCGAAAAATGGTTCATTTTGTTGTTGGGAAGAAGCTGTCTGTATTTCGTATCACATAATATATCATGTAAGGAAGGTCATTTATGATTAATCTTTATGTAGAAAAAAATGCAGGGCAAACATACTAGATAATGTTGTCATTTGAAAAAAAGATCTCTGTTAAGTACAGATTCGCCGTTTCTTTGAAACTGCGTTTCTCAAATTCAATCCTCTTTTTCCAAGAAGAAATTCTGACCCATAACGCTGGAATCTGGAGAACCAAACCAGTAAAACACTTGCCGTAAAAATTTCTCTGAAAAGAAATGTCTCCAGCGTTCTTGCGATGTTTTAGGACATCAAGGGGATCTTGTGATGTTTGAATCTCTAATCAGGCAAGAAATTTAAAGGTACTGAGGTCTATACAAATAATGTTACAGCAGATAGCTCTTTTCTGTATAGAATCTAGTAGCTTCAAAGAAGATCGAATCTAAGTTTTATAAGACATCTAATGTTACCGAGGTGTATTCAAATAATGTTCCAAGTTTCTGAGAAGTTGATTTGGTATTCTAGTAACGTGGTTGTACCAAGACACATCAGTATCCAATTTGATGCCCAATAAATCAAACTTCGCAGGTGGAGGAATTGTGTACCTTGATATTTTCTGGTTGCTACGTATACCTGGGAGAAAATTCATGCTTGAATTTTTCAGTATGAAATTCTACTTGTTAATGTCACCACAAGTTAAAATTTCCTCCAAATCTCCATTAAGAGGTGAAACTATTGGCAAAGATGTGCACTGACAGCTAATGTTCAGGCACATAAATGGAAAGAAGAGACAAGTATGTTAGGTGTCCTAAAACATCGAGTGTCTATAATAGAGTCTATAATATAGAGAAAAAAAGGTACAATATCAATCTTGTGGAGACAAACGAGCATCATGTGTTATTTGAGACTGAAGAAGACTGAATAGTTGTATGCAAAAAACCTTTAAGTGAGTTAAGGTTATCCAGAATTATCTTCACTTCTAGGTACTGATTGTGGAGCCCCTTTTCCAATAATTCGAATGCCCAGAAATTGAAATCGGTATTTATATTTTTTTATTTGGTTTTTAAATTATTGTTACTAACAACCTATGTAGACTTACATGGAATGGCTCAACGTGAAATTCCCGACCGCAGCCATAATTGACCTGGTCTGTAGCTTGGATATGTTACACTTGCTGATTTTGAAGTCGCATATCAAGGTTCTGTCCGTAAAGGCTCCCTCATGAATTCGATTCAAAACCGTGCCGACGATGGATATGGAGGATATTTCGGCAGCTTTGAAGGCGTCCGCGTGTATGTCTCCGATGACGGAATTGTGGAACGAAACACTTGCAAGCGGTTTCAGGAACACTTCTCGAGGTATTTCTGGTATGGTTACGTTGTCAAAAATGATCTGAAACATTAGAGCGTATATGTTAGATATTGAACTGACTTCAACAGATAAATTATTAGTGTACGAAATTTTTTTTGTACTGTTCTATTTCTGGATATTGGCGGACGCAATGTAAGGAATCTGATAGCGACAAAAATACTTGAAAAAATCGAAAAAGCTTTTCTTTCATTAACACAGGGTCGGATATTGTAGGAATTGCTCATGTTGCAACTCATATATGACAGGGAATTAAAATATTAGATAGTTCATCCATGTAGAATTATTGATTTTTGATGGCTTTCCTTTTACTTTACCAAGAGAGTTGATATATCAGTATTCTGTGGTGAAAAGAAACTATGAAACCTTAATGAAATATCAAAATGTCTCCTTCTAACTATTTTTGACTACACATTTGAAATTTAAAGTGTTTGGTAGCATAGAACTTGATTACATAATTGAAAGGCATACATTTTTAAGAGAGATTCATTTTTGGAAAAGAAATGTTTTGACTTTCTACTTCTTCATCTCTACTCTCTCCATTCTCCAATATTGTTGAATGGTTGTTTTGAACACTATTTTGAAAGGCAGATTTGAATGTTTCAGTTTATTTCAGACCAAATGAATCGAGGTACATAATTTTAATTCACGTTAGGATAAAAATCTAATAGGTTAATTCATTTATCTAAATTTTTATCTTATACAAGTTAATTGTGATAGTTTAGCTTTACTATACACTTCATAATTTCATTTTGACGTTTTTTAATTGCTTTAAATAATGAATTCGCAGCCATTCCCCATACTGATAATATCACATTTAGAATTTTCGAATAAACTGAAGAAAGAGTAAAGAGAATTTAAGGTTATGGTAAAATATTGAATATAAATTTTGAGTATACTGTGATGAATTATCATCTACAATGAGTTGGAAAGTATTCAATAATTTCATTATGACATTTCGTAAGATTACATTTTTATGGTTGGAAATTTTCAGGAGATCCTGAGAAGTATCAAATGAACAAAAAAGGTGTGAAGTTTTTTTTTGTGAATTCTTATAATCGATGGATCATAGTTACCATAATTACAAAAAAAGAGAGTTAAGTTCTTAATGATACCCACGTTATTTCTAGAGAAGAAAATGCAAAATCCAAGAATGAAACTTTATTAGTGGTTAATGTTTTTACAAACTATATCTGTTTAAAATATGTTTAAATCTGTTTTTCCGTTAACCAGCTGTCGTACCCCCACGAACAACAACCCTCAGAAGTCGAAATTTGTGCGAGCTAAGGACTAACGAGGTCTTACCTTCGTGTGATTCCTAACATGGGTTAGACTTTAGACGATAGAGTGGTTTATATCTACGTATTGATCCTATCATTCAACCCATGTCTTTATTTCACAGACTTATAGAGTCGAAATTTATTTTATGTACGTTCATATTCATTGTCTGTTGAAAAACTTTTTGCAAATATCTTTTTGAAGTGGTATCACAGTAGATGAGTTTCGTTTAAGTAAATAATTGATTAGTATACTCACAACCGCAACAGGTCCAAGCCTTCCGATATGTCCTTGATTTTTGAAGTCGAATGATTTTTCTTGCAGCCTCATTTTTTTCACGTTCTTGAACGTGCCGTTGTAAAGCTTGCTGAAGGCTGCCTGCTCTATATTTATGTATAGTATATCGAATATCTCCGTGGAGACTGGGCACTGAAAAAAATGTAGTTCATTTTATTAAAACTCTATATTTTGGATTTGCTAAATACACCTTACAAATTCATATAACAATGTGTCGGATCAATCAGGAGTATACAAGGTGTAACATAAGTACGTTAAAATATTTAAATGACGTATTATTCCTGAGACAATTTTAAGAAAAAAAGTCTATATGAACCCCGGATATACGGGGTGTTGAAATTGAATTTTTTTGTTCTCTTTTTGAAAATAACTCTTGCAAAAAATAAGTTATTTGCACGAAATTCGGTACTCGGGGTTTTTTTGACGTGGGAAATCATAATTTCGTATTAATTTTCATGTAACATCTAGAGGGCGCTGCGTACGCTGTCATTATTTATTTCAAATTGCCCTAACTTTTTTGACAGTAAACTTTTGGTACTTTTCATGAAAAAACCTAATTCCCACACCTTTTCCAAGTAAAAAAGGTACACCTCCTCAACAACGCTGGAGGTGATCGTTTTCGAGATATTTACAATTTTCTATATCGATGCATATTACTTAGCTCCTAGGGCGCTAAGTGAAGTTGCTGAGAACATTACAAAAACTAAGTATGTGGTGGATCTCGTCAAAATAAACAACTTTTTCCTATAAAATGTTTAACGAAGAATGATTCGTTTTCGAAATACAGATTGTTGAAATTTTTCAAAACATGGTAGGTTTTTGTCATAAGTTTTTTGCAATTTTAGTTATTTTCATCAAACTTTATACGCAGTATACCCGTACAGACTTCTTCTAAACTGAGCATTATCGAACTGCTTATTCAATCCAAATTAAAAAAATTTGTCAGGTTTAATTATTCAATTAGAAAGTGCTACATTTCGGAGTTTGTAAAAAAACAATTCGGAGAAGTACTATGTTATTTATTAGGAAAATAAACATATAAAAATTGAACGAAACAACTATTACAACAACTGTTCAAAGTGACGACCCCCAACAGTAATACAAGCTTCTGCTCTCCTCATCAAAGAATTCCGCACCCGTTGAAAAATGCCCGGAGTGTTTCTTATCGTTTCGCAGCAAGCTATGATGCGATCCCTCAACATTTCCTCGTTTTCAATGGGGCTAGCATAAACTAGTGATTTTAGGTGTCCCCAAAAGAAAAAATCGACGGGATTGAGGTCCGGTGACCTCGGGGGCCAATGCTCAGTGCCTCCTCTTCCTATCCATCGTTGGGGATATGCTACGTCTAAAAAATTTCTTGCTATCACACTAAAATGAGCAGGAGCTCCATCGTGCATAAACCAAGAGGGATTTCGAAGACCAATGGGAACATCTTCCATAATCAGTAAACAAAGAAATGAAATTGGTTTTACACAAAAAGAATATATTTTATTTATCCTAGTTTCTTTCCTGAAGTATGCGTTCTTTTAATAATTTTTTTAATTCAACAATATATGATGAGGCAATGTATTGAAAGCAGAAAGAGAATCACGATTAAATCGTTTTTTGCCCATTGTAGCATTGAGATGAAACAAATTATGTTGCCTTGTATCATGATCATGAATTTCTGAATTTTTTATTAACATGAGGTTAGATTCAATTTTTTTTTTGATCACTAAATAAGCAATTTTGAAAATGAAATGTTCTTCTAAAGAAAATGTGTTTGTTATTGAATACAGTTGGTTAGTTGGTACGTCATATGGAAAACGATACAGTAATTTTAATGCATTCTTATAAACAATAGAAATTTTGTTGAAGGCATTTTTGAAGCATGATCCCTACATATTTAATAAATATTTAATCCGGCTAAGAATATGTGAATCCAAAAAAGAATACCATTGATATCGTATTTTTTCTTCATTTAATTGAATATCTGTGGTCTGCAGTTTCATTAGAGTATCAAAGAAGTGCCCACCTTGTTACGTCTTTATTTAAATAACGTATAACGTATTTCAACAACTTGATATGCAAACATTTGCATCAAATATTCAATAAAAACTCATATTGATTTTATGCAAAACAGAACAACTATTTCCTAAAGAATAGCTGAAAACTTACTGATAATTAATGATGAATAATAGAATATATTTTTTTTTCATTTGGTTAATTCAAGTTTTCAATTGTCATAAAAAAGTTTGAAGTATTTTAGAAGTGTGTGAATGTCAAAAAGAGATTTGTTAATATATTCATTTCATCTTAATTAGAGGTATGGTTCCGTATCTACAAAACCGCCATGTAAAGTTGTTGAAGACCTGTCAAAACCCTTCCCAGACTGCTTTCCTGAGTTACAATGTCCTGAAGTACAAAAGCTGCATAGTAAATGATTATACTTTTAATTATAATCGTTATAATTTAACTTTCTTGGATGTACCTACCAATCAAAAATATAAAATACATTACACTTATCGAATAGTCTTTAATAAAGTGTTATTGAGTAATCACTTGTGTATTTATTTGAAGCGTAAAAAATGTTGGTTTCACCAAACTTTTTTCATTTTGAAGAGAAAATGAAATGACGAGAAATGAAAATACTTTCTCAAAAATAATAATTTCAATGTGAAGATAAAATCATTCATAAATATCTACCAATACTAATACCTTTTATTCCATTTCATATTGAAATTCGTGTTCAACAGATATAAATCTCCTGAAAAATATGAGCGATAGCTATTTGATTCAGAATGACGTGTAAACAATGGGTTTTGAAAATTTTACAGCACACCAAAAATTTCATTTGTTAATTAACAAATTGATATAAACAAACTTCAGTTAGTACAAAATGTGAACATTATTATCATGGATAGTAAAGAATATTACTGGAGTTTTTTCCCCAAAACCAAACCGTTATTTTAATTCTGCAAATAACCTTTCTGAAAATATTACTACTCGTAAACAAACCCTTTCGATATTCATCGGATTTGTTATACCCCGAATCTAGGATATTTGACAGCATTATTTCTTTGTTGCATCTTGTTTTGAATTCAAACGAAAATCTAATCTTCGGACACTAGGAAATTGTTATGAAACAAGTCCAATTATTTCAGAACACCGCTAGCTTCAAAATCTATAGAACAGCGATTCTTTTCGTACTCGGTACCAATATTTACCGATTTTATTCCTGTTGAAATGAAAGAAACTTATTCTTATAGGGCAGCGTTTCCCAAACTTTTTTCCTGGGGACCCACCTTCATTGTGGAATTTTTTCCACGACCCACATATTAAATAATATTGAGTATAGTTATTGTACTTATATGCAGGTCAATTTCCACACAAAGACTATTTCTATATTTATTTTTTAAATATACCAAAATGGAGAATGCCCTCTAACACGAATATGTGGTTGAAAACCCCATCAGCTCTTTTAAGGCTATGTTCGAGAGAACAAGAAACTAAAAACTTTTTTGGTTAATTTTGATAGACTTACTATTCATGAGGTTGTTATTACTGTATAGGGAGTGTTATCATTTTTGTATTTTTATGTTGAGGAAATTATGTGTTAAATTACTTGTTTATTTTGTAATGTTCAGTATTGTATGAAGTGACCACTGTTTTAGTAGCACTTTAGACATGTCTTCGACTTTGTGGTTTTTAGTTTATTTGTTATCGCCATTATTCAACCATTTTTATGTAACCATTTTTTCTATCAATAAACTTATATTATCATTTTAACTTATAACTTGTGAAACGTATAAGGACATTAATGAATAAATTTTACAGTATAAGAGATATCTTATCTCGGAAAAACTTGATGATGTTGTACAATTCACTATGCGAATCAACTTTAAGATACTGAACTGTACTACCTGGGGTAGTTATACAACCTTACAAAATTTACAAATCACCCAAAACACTCTTTTAAAAATCATACTCCGTAAAACTAGGCGATTTCCAACTCAACTCATATACAGTGTCACACATAAAGTCCGCATCAAATGGCATTTTTTTTTTTGTTCATCTCTTCAAGCAACTTTTGATATCTCCATTAGGTTG
>WOGL01002179.1:0-10274 GCA_015342145.1 Leptinotarsa rubiginosa | reverse complement strand
TTTATTGATAGCGTAACTATGACGATATAAGCTTATAATATCCCGGTCAGAAATAAATGAATAAACATCGTTATTATTTTTAACAAGTATTTTCGATTAAATACCCAAACGGACGCCACTACAGGAGGGAAACGACCTGAACGCTCATAAAATCTTTGGCTCGCGACCCGTTTGCGATACAAAGATAGTGTGAACTCGGTAAAGTGCTGTGCTGTGGCAAATCATAACGAAATCACCAAATTTTGTTTGAGCGCCCTTTTAGCGTTTTGCATTCATAATGAGCATTTATTAGTTTTTACTATTAGAAAAGCAGGGTATAATAATTTTGCATATCGAAAAAAAGCTAAGAAATTATGCAGATACTTATCTTACCGTCCTTAAAGATAACGTAACGTTCTTCCAACTGCTGATCGTTTAACGTTTAATCTGAGAATCTTTAAACAGTATGCTGTGTTTGTTAAATCATGCAAAGTAACTTTCATATTCTTTTATCTCCAATGCACATCCTGATTCACCAAAAATATCAAGACAATAAATATACATATTTACAGAGCCCGTACTTTGTCCACAATGATTGTCTACCATTTCCGTTCCAAAATCAACAACAACGAAAAGCTTTGTTTAAGGTGTTCCTTTAGTATTTATGAACATTCTCCAAACAAAGTAATACTGCAAAAAGGAAGGAAATTGTTTGGCTCATTACGAGGAAAATTAATTGAAGTCGATGCAAGGTATGAAAAATGAAATGTAATGAATTTTAGGAGTGGAAAATAGTTTTTCTTCAAATTTTCCACCGAAACTACATCTTTTATCGAAAAAATGAAAATATGAAAACTTTTTGAGAATTATTTTTCTTTCTTTGTTTTATTTTCCACCAAAATAATTTGCTTCTCATGAAATTTGGTAGAAACTTACTATTTTGTATCTGTGAAAAACTGTATTTTTTTGTGAAAGGAAGGTTTTGGCATTCTACTTCTCCAACTTCATACAAAAAATGTGGGAAACTTCACAAAGATGTGTAGATCATGCAAAGAAGTAACTCAAACTGGAAGAAAAAGCCCTCTCGAAACAACTACGTTCATATTCACATTTTCCGATAAATTTGTACAGTTATTTTATTTTACACCGTGTGAAAGTAGATAGGCCAACAAAAAAAAAGCTTACTATTAGTTTCGAGACAATGAATATTTTGATAAAATCAAAGCCCTAACAACACCAGACAACAGTGTTTCGACCCACCAGAGGTTCATCAGTGGTACTAGGCTGAACCACGGGTGCATTGTTGTACTCAAGTGTCCCTGAAGAACAAGCTTGAGTTAGTAGAGGATCCGCATAGAAACATGTAAGGTGGTAAAGGCGCTGACATCTCTTCTTACGAATACGCCATTTATAGAAAGCCTCAATACACGAATTGCAAAGCCAAACCACAAACTTGTTTACTATTCTGTGGCCAAACTTCGACATCGACCACTTTGCAGTGCACGGCTGCAGTGAAAAACAGAGGTCAACTCTCGTACAGCCTTTGATAACGAAGCTGCTTGTCATTAAAACGTACCGTCTTAGAGAGATACTTTGATTTTAAAAAAATACAGCATATTCGCAACACAATTGTAGGAGAATACAATCAAAAAGGTTTCGATTTTTTCGGAAATTTTTAGGTTAGGTATCGGGAAAAATGGTTCATCAATTACCGTCAACTTTCATAATCACCTTTTTTTTTGGGAGGTTTAGTTTCAGTGGATATTGTGAAGAGCTATTTTTTCTCCCCTAAAATTAACCCCGTTTCATCCCCTGTACACTTCGGAGCGACTTTAATTCATTTCAGTTGTTTCCAACAATTCTACACCAAAAGTTTACCATTTTATTTGAATAATGAATGAATGAAGTATTTGCGTCTTCTTTTATATTTCATAAAATATCAACATAAATCAAATGTTTTCGGTTGATAATAACATTTTTAATCTTTTTACAAAGATTTTTTAAAGAATGTAAGAGAATCGCATCGATTTGAACTTTTTCATCTTTATTCTCCTGTCGCCATCTAATGCATATTTTATGTACCTACAGACACAGGACAGGGATATTGTATAAAAGAATGTGTCAGCGGTTATTTTTTTGAGAATTTGAACTTCTCATTCAGACAAATGCAATATTTGAGTTACTCAAAACGGTTATTATTTAACGTTATATTCCAATAATCAAAACGTACTATTACGTCATTTTTAGTAATTTAACATTTGAGTACGTACTTCACAATATATAAATAGACAATAGTAGAATTATTTGAACAATTCTAACTAGATTCAGTATATCTTATAGCTTCCCTGAAACAATGGAAATCGCCGTTTGACATGGTTACATTTAAAAATGCAGCAGGCGTAGAATTTGACAGCAACTGGAATACATGTGAAGTAGTTTTTCAACTGATTATTCATCTATTAACAGATTTCTTTCAGTCTGAATCTTTTAATAATAAATTTGTTGTAAAATGGAAACTTCAGAACCCGAATTCGATTATCAGTTGGTTTTAGAAACATATGGATTACAGGTGAATAAATAAGTTCCTTTGTTTATTATCGAAAGCTTCTTGTTTCTGAATATTTTTTAGATGATTTAAAGTAAAAAATTTTCAATTAGAATAACTGAAAATTAACTGATGCAAAAATGGAAGTTCGGCAAGAACTGTTAGTAATTTGCTTTAAGATGCAAGATCATAAATACAATATACACTTATGTTATTTTTTTATTAAACTAACATTAATAACAGTGTTACTGCTCACTCTCTGTACATGGAAGATATTTGAGAAAAACTATTATTGGGGGATCTTTATCAAGGCAATAGAACCCAAAACAATGATTTTTAGAATATCAGATATAAAAATACTGTACAGTTGACCTGAAAATCTGGGAAAATAGTCAACTCATATCAAAATTTCATAGGAATGTTTTTTATGTTTTAATAACAAGTTAGAGTTTGTGGCAATTTGTTTATGAATATTTCGTGTTTAGGTCATTTGGTGTTTCTTGTTTAAGAATATCCCATTTTCTATTCACTATACTGTAGAGCAAATATGTTTAAGAAACTACTTATACTTGACCTAAATCGTTTATGTAAAATTTAGGGTGAAAATGTGAAGAATGTTGCTGAAAGAAAAAATAAATCCTACATGCAATTTTATACTCAATATGACATTTTAAAGAAGCTCACCACAAAAAGAAAACATGAACGTGACAATTTGATGGAAATATCACTGAACCAAAGAAAAAATATTCTTAAACTCAAGAGAATCATCGAAAAACAGTCAATTTTGAATAAATCCACTGCAGAGTTGGATAAAGAAACGTCTAGTTTGAACTCAAAACTACAAAAACAATCGTAAGTTTTTTTGCATATATTTGTTTTCATATATTCGAATTATATTTAGATAAAGTACATTAAAATTCTATCTTTGGGTACTTTCCTTGCTTTTGTTAGATTCATTCTATAATCATAACAATTTTAAAAGTAAGACTTAGCAAGTGGAACATTTTTCATAGAATAACAAAGAGGTATTCTACGTTTTTTGTTGCTCATGCAATTACTTTCGCTCTGACTTTGTATCTACTTATACAATAGAGCTGATCAAAAAGCCGAAAGTTTTCAATGTTCTCAGTAAATAGAAAATTTGACCTAAAATCCAATCTATATTTTTCAGGGACGATTTTGTTAAAAAAATTGCTGCAATAGACGATGATTTAAAGAAGCTGCACTCACAGTTTGTAAGGCTAATAACTTCATCTTTATTTCAATTTTATTTCAAAAACACATTTTTAAATTCTCAATTATGAGGAATTGAAATTGTTCCAAGAAAATTACTTTTTAGAAATACTCAATTTTGATAATACTCTATTAGCTTGAACAATATATTTTCGTTTTTGTAGGAAGGAGAAACTGTTTCAACTTTAGTTAATAATGTTTCTAATGACCTTAGTTCATCAGAAAATATCAAAAAACATCTCCAAAGAGAGTATGAAAAACATTCCCAGGTCAAACTCGATGATTATGAGAGATTTCCTATTGTGAATATGTTCACCAACGAATTAGAAGAAGACCAGAAACTCAGGGATATTGAGAAAATAATATCAGAGAAAAGGGGGAAAATCGAGCATCTAACCATGGAAATTGAGAAAATGTCACAATTACATCAACTCTAGTACAATAAGATATGATTAACTTTAATAGTTCAGTTTGTTAATTTTTTTTAATAAAATACAATATATATAAATTTGTAACAAAAAATGAGATCAAGTTGTTTTTGTTTGAACTTCACGTTCATCAGTTGATTTCAACATCCGAGTAACTACTCTCCACGTTTGTCTTTGTTTGTTCACCTTGTATATGCCTAGTCAAGTCTGTTGCAGTGCCACCTTTCCTTGATACTTCTTCATCTACATCTACAGTATCGCCAGCTTCAATATCAAACAGCACCTTTTTTTTCACAAGTGAACCATCAGAAGGATAACTTTTCATTGCACTTTTGGTTTCAACTGTGTGTTTATCATCACTCAAAAGTATTGAATTCAAATCAGAATCAGTATCGCCTGTAATCGTTGGTATCGATTTTGACTGTAAGAATTTCAGTTCTTTAATGACGGCGGCCTGATTTTTTTCAACTTCTTTAGCAGGAGAAAGAATGTGGTTTGCAATGACTTCGCTTTCAGAATCAGTATCATACATGGATCTGTTTTTTATTGTCACTATTGGTTTGAATTTGGTCCTAGAAAACAGAAAAAAAAATAATAGGAAAGCACAAAAACAAACAATAGTATTCTGGGGATGTATGAAAACTTACTCATCCTCTTTAGTTTTCTTTTTGTACCGAATTTTAACCAAATTGGGTGTTTGCTTTTTTGAATTTGGAGATTTTTGAAGTCTTACAGTTCCTGCGGTATTCTTTTCCAAATCTAAACTAATGGATTTTTCAATGGACTTTTTCACTGAATCGTAATTAGGCAGGAACTAAAAATAATACAAAATTATCAAATGTGCCTACATCTAATACAATATTACCTTTTTGCTGAGACTAGCTTGGTGTTCAACAATTTCCAATGCTCTTTGAAAAGTTTTCTTTGGAATGCCTTTCCAGTTTGGGGAAATACCCATCTCCTGTAGTCTGGAATATAGAATGTCATTCATTTTCTGTCTCAATTTCTCCGCCACTTGTTTATTATCCACTGGTATGGTTTTCTTTACACCGACAGGGTGTTTTTCAACGTGTTTTGGTTTCCTCACAGTTATATTTCTTTTTTCCACGGGTTTTCTTTTGTCAATCATTTTCTTTTCCTCAAGTTTATCACCAACCATAGCAACGCTTTCTTTCAAATCACTGATTGTCTCTGGTGGACTTTTCTCAGTGGATTCAGAATCGCTTTCAGTTTCAGAATCTAGGGTGTCATACATATTGCCTTCTGCATTTTGAACCAATATTGGTTCATCATTTTTGGCTCTAGAAAGAATGGCACCTAATTCTGTTCTAATTTTTTCTACTTCTCTTGATGTTTCTTCAGTTCTTGGCAAAGTCGTAGGTTTACTAAACTTGGTTCTTGGTTTTATTGTTGGTTTCTCATGGTGTGCATGTGTTATTTTAGCAGATAATGATGAAACCGGTATGGACTGCCCAATTTTGTCAACAGTAATGTTTTGATTCGATTCCAGCTTAGACAATTTCTCGTAAAACACTTTCATTTGATTCTCGATACTGAAGAGTCCCGTTGAAATCTGAAATACAGCATACATCTTGATATCAAGTCAACATTACTTCTTGACTTCTCTGGGTATTTTAACCTAAACAGCCAAGATGCAACAATTAAACAAATGAGATGGAAACAATTCTCAATGAAGAATTGGTACGGTGTTTGACCAATACTTGATGAAAATCTATAAAAAATAATTTTCGTATAACAGTGTAGCAGTTACCAAAATGTATGATTAAAACTGTAGGTTACAAAAATCATCGATTTCGAGTAGTATCTGAGATTGATGAATATTATCGAGTACATTTTCTACAACTTTTACCATCTTGAAATAATGGATCACAGAGCAAGTGGGCAGTTCAAATATTTCGTCTAACCAACATGGGAACTGAATATAGAAAATGACTTAAGAAACTGTACAAAGTATGTTTTGTAATAGAGTAAACTACTGTGACAAAGAAAAAGCTGACGACTGTGCCAGACACAGAAAATACACACGGGAAAACCTTTATAAAGGGACCGTCAAAAAAGGGATTTGCTTCAACAAAGCACTAATTGACTCAGAGCAATTACAGGGGTACTCACTGGACACTGTCCAATGAGAGGACACCTGAACAAAATAGGGCTGCAAGCAATGCAATAAAAGAACAGAGACAGCTCACAAAAGGTAAGCAATTTATAAACAATCCAAATTATGTCCAAAAGAATATGACGTATGTTCAATAAGAAACCTGTACAGACTAGTACAGGGAACATGACTGTTGAAATGGGTCATGAAAAACATGTAGAAAAAACGCATAAGCCTTCGAGGATGCCGTGTTTTTGGAGACTTGGAAGAAATGGACACGTCAGTGATGTTTTTGATAAACATCACACACAAAGGTATTTGGAAAATTATGTTAAGAGTAAAGTTTCAAAAGGTAGAGTATTTCTCTATTTTTTATATTAAGGGTATTACTGTCTGACTAGTCTCATAAAATTGTATCGGCTTAATCTAATGCAGCAGTAGAATGTTTAATGATAAATAAACTATATACGCCTGAACAAATCATTTTATAGTGAAACACAGTTTTGTGAAAATTTCGTAGCAAAATGTTGAATAAATTTATCAATAGAAAATCTATGCATAACAAACTCGAGAGAAAAATTCTACTGATCTTAATTTATTAATTTTTTTTTAAGTGTGACAGTTTAATATAAATACCCATGAAAAATCTTAGAAACATCAACTAATTTTGTCTCGACAACTTTGATTATAATAATAATGAATTGCCTTTATGTAATGTAGCGGAGTTTAGCGTGTTCTACTCTTCCACTTAACCACAATATATACAAGCAATGATGTGCAGTCTGAGTAAAAGTAAGTATGGACATGTCCCCTCATGAAGACGGCATTTATGGGATCCTTACTTTGTTTTCTAAAATTTCCCCAAAAGCATTCATTTTCTTTTCCAGAATTTCATTTTCGACATGAACATCTTCTGCGGCTAATTCCTCAGTACTACATTCCTTGAATTCATAGCAATTCGTATTATGAATTGTTTCTATCTGAAGCTTTTCTGATTTTTCAGCGTTTTCAGTCTGTGTTGTACTTTCTTTCATGTTAGAATGCTTTACTAAAGATTCCTCGACATTTTGAACTTCTTGCTCCTTTCTTTGATCGTCTTCTTTATTTCTGTATTCCAATACAATGTTGAATAATTTATTATATTTGTCATCATAAAAGTTCTTCTCAGAATATAATGTCTCTATTTTATTCTCAACATGCTCTCTAAATTTCTCAAAGTTTTTGTGGATTTCATTAATTAGTTTACTAGCACCTAATTCATCATCCCTCAATTTATCTGACTCAATTTCATCACTGTCCTTCTGAATACGTTTTTCAGTATTATTGAGCCTTTCTTTCAGCTCCTTGATTTCCATATGCAGTTTTTCAGCCTCGATGTTCGGATTTAATTTATCTTCTTCACTGTGTCTTCTTTTCAAATGGGAATTTAAATATTCCTCTGTTGAGAAAGCTTTCGAGCATTTTTCACATTTAAAAGTTGCAACCAAGTTATTTTTTGTTAAAACTGATATATGAGTTTCCAATTCTTCTGTATATAACCTCATCTGTTTCATTTCCTAAAAAAACAAGACAAGAAAAATTTTTAAGAGTGGACGATATGGAAGATTGTTGAAATAGTTCGAATAATCTTGATGAAAACTTAAATCAAGACGGGTGCATAAATCCATCTTCAGTGATAAAAGTTCAATGTTCATGTTTTGTAATTTGGAAGATAACGGTAATATAGTCATTTATGCACATTAGTAATTAATAGATTCTAAAAACGTTGTTCAGATGAATTGAATATATGAAATCAAATTTTGTAAATATTTTTGACAATATAAAACTTTCGTTGTGTATTGATCAGATATAAAACCAATAAACCATTTTCATTCTTGGTAGATTCACCCACCTGTTTCAATTTTACAATATCCTGTTTGAGAATAGTCACTGTATGATCTAGATACTTTTTACAGAACAGTAAATATTCAATGGATAACTGGCTCATTCGAAAAAAATTCACAAAATTTGTATCTAGGATTTCAGCTTGTTCGCCTTCTAATACATACTGCAGTACTGTTGAAATGTGTTTCTCAACTGAAGAAAAATCTCGATCTTTTATAATTCGGTCTATATCAACCATATCTAAAAGGATAATATCAATTTGGGAAAAGGAATATTATTCATGTCTCTACAAACATATTTTATTTTTATCCAAACTAGTATATTTGGATTTCCCAAACGAAAATCCTGCATCCCAAGCCAAACGAACATAATCAAAATGCCATTTATGATTTTCGGTTTCAAGCCACATTTTATAAAGAAAAGTGGAAGGAAGGATATATATATAAAATATATTCAAAATTTCATGTTTATTTTCATCATTTTTTATATATGTATGTTTCTTCTTCATTTCTATTGAAAGGCATCATCAAGTAGAGTATCCGGCCAGTTGGTAACGAAGATTGTTTGTAAAAACTAATGTGGTAAGCTGGGATAGATACACTCACATTTGGGTAGGAAGTTTATTTCAGGAACATGTAAAGCACTCGCGAATATTCAGATGAACACGAATAAGCTTTTTCAGCCATCCTTTCTGCAGGAGATTTATATATCTCTATATATGTTCTTTGAAACCACGATTAACTAACTCGCAATAAAGTTAAGATATTTTAACTTTTTTTCTACACTTCTAGCAGAACACGCTCGAAAACTCTTCAACTTTATATTTCCACCCTCCACCACAGATACCTCAGAGTATATTATCACACTGAGCAGAATACCATAATACTCCCATTTACACTGTGCTGCGGTTCTGTTTCAGCTCACAGCATAAACCAGGGTAATGAGGGGTTAGTACCAACCACTGAACTATACTGTGGTACTAACCCTGAACATAAACACAAGCCGTTTAATACTGTTATGTTCTATGATTAAACGTCAAATTTCAAATGAAAATGTCATCTATTTTCATTTTCCGATTTTTGTATAATTGTAAACAATAGCGATTTCTAAATCCGTTGGCGATATGCTTGGAATAAATAATAGTAAATTCTATTTATAACTCATGATGATGAGACTTGAAAGTGATTTTGGAGGTCACTATAATAAACCAATTAATGGTTTAACATTCCTTTGGAATAAATGATATCTTGATATAAAGGTTATACCAAAAGTATACTTCTTTAATTGTACCTTATACTTTTGAATGTTAGCGTTATCTAAATCACGCGCATCAGATAAAAACAATAAAAGACTAGTCAGATAAATTGATCAACCATTATATGACAAATTGTTGAACCTTTGATACCAGCAGCCAATGGTCCTGTATGTGATAAAAATGGGTCAAAATTCCAGCTTACCTAAAGGTAGAAGAAAATCTTTGCGATCATTTTCCAAAAAAGGAGGTTCTAGAAAAAATTCTCTAAGTCACACATTCACCATTAATGAAAATGATGATAGAATAGATCGATTGAATATTAATATAGCTAGTGAAGAAGAACTAATGACACTAGATGGAGTGAACAGGGAAGTTGCCAAAAGTATAGTGGAACATAGAAAAGCAATTGGCAGGTTTCGAAAAGTGGAGGATTTAGCTGTAGTTCGGGGCATTGGTGCTGATAAGCTACAATATCTGCGACCAGAAATATGTGTTTCTTCTAGAAGAAGTCAAAATTCGGTATCATCGAGAGCACAGAGCTATGATAGCTTGAGGAGTACAGAGTCCAGATCAACTTTGAAATCAAACAGACTTGTTAATATAAATAAAGCAACCATATTTGATCTTCAGGGAATAAATGGAGTTTCTCAGGAAGTAGCTGCTGCAATTATTCATTATCGTAATAAAAAAGGAAATTTTCAACAGGTAATAATCAATTCATTATAAGAACAATAGCGATTTCTAAATCCGTTGACGATATGCTTGGAATAAATAATAGTAAATTCTATTTATAACTCATGATGATGAGACTTGAAAGTTGAAAGTTATGGTTTC
>WOGL01002178.1:0-10277 GCA_015342145.1 Leptinotarsa rubiginosa | reverse complement strand
GAGCAATTGAACAGTAGAACTCATTGATCTCGACTGCACTGATTGAAATTTTAACACTGTTTCTTTTTTTAGGATTCTCTCTCAGGTCATTTACTATGGATCACGTCTCCTTCATTTCATTATTCGCAGAGTTGATTCTATTTTGTAAATAGCTAGATTCAACAAGCTTGAGAATAGTTCGGTAAATTCTACGGTAGTTATTGAAGTAGGCATGGAAATCTGGATTTAAGGTGAACTTTCTTATATAACTAAGGGACCGTAGATCTCTAGAGGACGTCTTGATTCCAGGCGTTATNTCTGTATAGGAAATGATACACTGAAAAGTTCTGAGAGTTTGTTATGAAAAGCAACGAATGGTTCTTTTGAAAGTAAGACTCGTTTCCAGTCAAATTCATGAGAGTTCTCATAGAACCTATTATAGTTTGCACTGCTATAAAGCTGTCCATATTTATATATATCATGCTCTGTTACATCTAAAAGAATGGAGCATTCTATAGCTTCATGGTCAGATAGATCCGTGGAAATAGTTGTACATGAAACTTTTTCTGGGTCATAATTAGTGCATACATAGTCAATACAGGTGGAGGAATAATTACAAATTCGAATGTTTGATCTGACGTGCATATTGTGACTAGCCAGCAGTTTAGTGCACTCTGCATTAGATTGGCAGTTGGCAATGTGCACAAGTCTAAATGCAATCCATATAGCCTTTCTTTTCAGAAAAATGTGGATAGAAGGTAGTTCCAGAAGAATATCCATGGCCACTGATGGTGTAGAACTGATGGCACCACAGATAGCCAGACAAACCTGTCTCTGTAAGCCAGAGAGCTACGCCAATCTAACACAAGTCGAACAACTCCAGCTGAGCTGAGGAAATTGTGCTAGCTGAGCTAGCACAATTTCCAATACATTTATTCAATGTTCTCACAATAGGACTCTGCTGTGATAGTTTCGCCCAGTTGAAGGAAGTTATAGTAAATTACATCAGCCGCTGACCTCCATTCAGTAACCACGGTCTTTCTTGGTGGATTCTTGTCTCATCAGTATCCATCCACTGTTTTTTGGTTTCAGTTCTTGAAACGTGACAAATTCTGTCTATCGTACATATCATGGGACACCCACTTTTCGAACTTTCTGGCATTTGTATTACATTTTAAACGATCAAAAGCCGCATTAGAGCTGAGACCCAGTTCTTCCGCCATTTTAGGCACCATTCGTGATGGGTCTGTCTCCAACAGGCTTTCCAAACTCTCGTTCTGGATTACTGTAAGTGGACCATTTTGGGGCTCATCTTTGAGCCGTTAGTCTCTGGAAACATTGAAAACCATCTAGTACCATTTATGGTATATGATACAAGATACAAGAAAGCTCAAAAGTTGTTTCAAGAAACCAACTGTTTATGTGACTCAATTTCTCAAAGGTATAGTAATTCTATGATCAAATTGAATATGTCGATCGAATTGAATTGATACATCAGTCCAACTAATCACAAGAAAAATATGAATTTGAATCATAATGACACATCAGTTTAACTAATTTTAATGAAACAAAAATAAAACACTGCACTAGGCAGGAAATTCAACACACCTCATATTCAGTCCATCATTCCTTTCCGTTATATCCCGGAGAGAAATTGGATAACTCGGCTGTCGGAAACTAAAAAACCCTCTTTTCACCTCAACAATATTCACGTCTAGTGAAATATGAACAAGACTGTGACAGCTGTTCTACTGATGATAAAGTGCACAATTTATTCGACAACCAAAATACAGGTTGCAGTTCTCACCGAAAGCTTTTTCTGGGGGTACAAAATTCATCTAGATTCAGTGATTAACAAAACGAACTTCAAAGGCTAGCGAGAGATCTTCACATTGACATAAAAATTCACATCAAATTATCACCTGTATAGAAAGTATGATGGATCAAATATTGAAACAAGTACTCAATGGTCCATTTGAACATCAAATATTTCAACATCATCAGATAAGTGCAATTCTTCATTATGAGCGGTTTTATTTTGCTTGCCCTATTTGTTTGTTTATTTATGTCAAATTTAGTGATTGAAGTTAAACCATCTTCCTGTTCAAAGATTGATCTGATGTTTGATACACACTTCCAGTTTTGATGACAATATAATTTAATACATTTTGGATCATCATAAATCCAAGATGGCCGCAGCTTCAAAATGGTGGAATACATATTGTTCATCAACTACCTCAATATGAGTATCAAATGATAGGGCTTGACAAGTAGAATGGTAGTGCACTTTTAAAATGAGGCAAAAACAAAGATGGCCGCAACTACCAAATGGCAGATTACATATTGTTCTACAACTACCTCAATATGGGTATCGAATGACAGAGATCGACTAGTAGAATAGTAGAAGACTTTGGAAAAGATGCAAATTCAGGATGGACCCAGCTACAAAATGGCGAATCACATATAATTTTGTAATACTGAGTCACTAAATGAACCAAACAGAATGAGATTCAAGTGACACTGAAAATGAAACTGAAAACTTGAAAAAGAAACAAATTGAAGAAATATTTATGTTGAATGGTTTTATCGAGAAAAAAGAAAATGATGATATAGATAATGTACCAAAGACTAAAAAATAAATTGGAAAGTTCTAGGTAGCGGTCATGACACCAATTTCCCCATCAATCTATGATATTGATAAGAAAAAAATTAATAAAACCGTTTGGCGAAGTATTTACATATTTACTCAGGTTACGATTTTATTATTTTTTGTTGTGTTAGTTTTGCGAAATTCCTTTATAGATAACATAATTCGATTCTCGAAGCTATTCGTCACGTAGTGCAGTTTACATATTTTTTCAGTTACTATATTTTAAAGGTATAAATATAAATCACTAGCTGTTACCCGCGGTTTCGCCTCCGTAGACTTTAGTTTTTCACATCAAGTTTCGTGACATACCATTTCAAACAAATACTTACAATAATAATACACTAACGGATCAGATTGTATTTTCTAAAAGTTGATCGAGAAAGTAGCCTTCAGAACGTTTGGATCAGTTTAACAAATGTTAGGTGATCCTGAAGACAAAATGTTGAGAATTGAAAAGGGGATATATGAAATGAGGTGTGAGGACTGTGCGAAAATATATTGGTCAGACCAAGTGAGCTTTCTAAACGCGTTTCAAAGAACACGCAACACATTTTGGAAACCTGAAAAATCTACTGTTGCCCAACAGACTTTACAAAAGGCCAAATGATACGTGGAAACTCTCCGAAATTTTTGATATTGGTACATAATTCTACGTGTAGATTTTTGTGACTTTTTGTGACATATTCCTCATATCACGAGTGTGACATGAGAAAAATGAACGGAATTGCAAACAGTACATTGTATTCTTTTTCATGAATAACTTTGTCAGAATTTGCAACTTTTGAGTGAAATTTTCCCGCAAATTTCTACACGAAATGAGAAAAATGAGAAAAATGAACGGAATTGCAAACAGTACATTGTAATTTTTTTTCATGAATAACTTTGTCAGAATTTGCAACTTTTGAGTGAAATTTTCCCGCAAATTTCTACACGAAATCATTGACTTGTTTCTGCAAATTTTCACCCAAAATCTTCGATGTATATGGAAAAGTGAAAGTGTACCTTTTCATATATGAATAAATACCAGCTTTGGAGTTGGGAATTAGTTTTCTTCATCTCCTATGATGCCAACTTAGTCGGTGAAACACGCGTTGAAAAGAGTATTGCATTTCTGATGATTGTATTGTATTGAGTACTCTTGATTCATGAATAAAATTTATGAAAATCTATAGTTTTTTCAGGCGTGATCGATATGTTCAATGTATTGAACACAGGAAGAATTTATCATACAGTTAAACCCGTCTTCAATACATCGAAAATACTAATAACGCTTGAAGAACCTGTTATATAATAAAACACGGTTTGGGATTTTGCAAAATATTCAGTGACAATCGCAAAATACAGTATGACATGAATATTCGATTTGGATTCGTTAGTCGAACCATTTTATGAATTTCTTTAAAGGTTCGCTTCCATGTTAGGAATCACACGTTGAAAGGTAAGACCTCGTTAGTTCTTAGCCCGTACAAGTTTCGACTTCTGAGGGTTGTCGTTCAGCAATAGCTGGTTAACGGAAAAAACAACAACAACAAAAACAACATATGTATTTGTTGCAACTTTTCAACCCGTTAGTTTTCTTTCACTTTCTACGTGAACTTCCATTATACTGTGAACGAATATATGAATTATGGGAATTTTGACGCTTGTTTGCTCGTCTTTTGTGATATGACATTTGTTGTGACACTTCCTGAATGGGTAAATCAGGCTGATTTCTGATGTGAAACATCTATAGTCGCACGTTGAACCGATTACTGGCGTAGTGACGACAGCCGTGGCGATGTGTCGCTATGCGCAAGCAACTGTGCAATTCTCTTCTCACTGGTTCAGCGTTACGCTATCTCTCTCACCACACTGAGCTCGAATACATATAGTGTATACAGTTGTGTTTACTACAGTATAGATAATCTGTGTGTTACTAAATAAACTCATGGTAAGCCGTTACGGGACGCCTGGTGTATGTGAAACATAGAACTTATTTTGTACAATTAATATGCATGAAAACAGATAACGACAGAAATGAATATGTTAAAATGTGAAAATAAAATGTTTCAATATAAATTCCACCACCATGAGAAAATATTTCAAATAATGGATTTTCTGATGTTCCTGTTAATAAAATATAAAGAAAACATTCGTGGCGTACTCGCTATCAGCTGATTTTGAAATACAATTTTGTTAGTTCTAATAAAATTAATTTTTCAAGCAAGTGTTTTAGTGCCTTATTTTTCATAGGAATGAAATAAAAATTAAATAATCATCAATTCAAAAATATGAAATGCTATGAATATTGTGTAATTTCAATCTACCTAGAGAGTAGATTTTGCATAAACTGTCCTTTGAGATAGACCAAATATACGCGGGCTCAATGTAGTCAGTTAATTATATTTTTATGTTATAATCAACTCACCAATGAATTGATAGTGTGTCGTAGTGTGAATTTGTTTCTTTCGCACTTTCTAAATTATCACTGTCAAATATATTTCATTTTTAATCATTTTGAAAAATTACTAACTTGGTGAAACAGATATTTTGTATACAGTAGTGAACACAACTCCATACACTATAGGTATCCAAGCTCAGTGTGGCGAAAGATATAGCCTAACGGGAAAAGAATCGCACAGTCGCTTGCGCATGGCGACCCATCGCCATGGAATATGTTGTCACGCCAGCAATCGGTTTTATGTGCGGCTATATATGTTTCACATCAATAATTAAAAATAATTAATATCTGACAGTGACAATTTGGAAAGTGAAAATAAGCAGCCTCCTGTGAAGAATGCAAAATCGCACTAGGACACACTATTAAGTCATCAGTGAGTTAATTATATTTTAATATTTCTCATTGAAGTGTGCATTTATCTGTGCATTAGGCCCGCGTATATCATGAACCAGGCGTCCCGTAATGACTCTTATTTTTTTATTCATGATGTTTACCCCATCTCTGTATTTTGGCTGGTTCCAAATAAGGATAATTTTTCATTCATCGAATGTAACGTTGATGTTAGGTTCCCCAGTCCTTCATGGTATATCTGCCACATCTAGTTACTTGTAAAATTTTGTCAAGTCCATGTGAAAATTGTTTAGAGCCTATATCAAGAAAACATAATATACTAACGCTTCTCTTATGTCACGATATATTTTAAACGCTGTAGTGCAGAAAATTGTGAAACTCGCCGAATAGTGATCAGCAAGAATGAAATTAGCGACTATTCGCTATAAATAATGTATACCTGCACACTTTGTAGCGCATTTGTAGACAATCAGTATTCCAGAGACGGTTCACATCAAATCGGCACACGTTCTGAATGAGGAGAGATGCAATTTTCTTTCTATTTGGAGATAATTGCGGAATAAAATATTGAGAAGTACGCTGCTAACAGAATATTACTTCAGTGAAATACTCGTCGTTTTTATTCCGAGAACGCTACAGAGACTTTTAACGGAAACCACGATAATGACTGAATTGACAACTTGGTTTGATTGCTGGATTTTCTAGACCTAGACGATAGTCGACTAGAAACAAATATTTGGAAGGTATTCCTAATCTGGAGGAAAACTACTAATCATATCAATTTGATAATATGAGGAAAGGTTATTTATTAATAAAATATTTTATTGATAATTTTGTTTATGTACATATATTATAGCTACCATAGGCCAATTGTTACTTTTGTAGGATAGAATAATGATACTAATAACATACAAACAAAAATTTAGTATCATCATTTTCAAGCTACGTTTCACATAATATATAATTGTATATGTATTGTAACGAATCTGAAGCCGCCCCTGACCGATATGTCGGTCAGCGAACAAACACATGACATCACCGCAAAAGGAATGCAGTCCGCAACCGCCGATTAAACTCTAGTTGAGTACCGAAACAACTAGAGAATTCTAGAACGATCGTTAATAGGGCTGGCTTCTCGTCCCAAGAGGGCAGTTGAGTTCAGAAAGTGAATCGAGCGGTTAAACAAGGAATTCAAATAGTGGAAATAAATCAAGCGTTAGTTGCTAAGTGTTGAATATAAATAGTTTGTGATAGTGAAATATTGTTAGAAATAAATTTGTTCAAGACCGTTGATTATTCAATTTGTTACAATACATTCAAAAGTAGAAGAACACTCAAGAGAGATTTCAATTGTCTAGTGACATAATACCCACAGTTGACCATATTCCTGACTTGGTTGAAACTTGAATCCCAGGGTCTCAGGTTCTACTGCTATCAATAACTGTGCCAAGAATTTTGGTACTATCGAATCTATCGATGTCATTGGGGCCTACGACAACACGAAAATCATCTATTTTATTTCAATACCTTGAAAAAAACTGCAATAAAACCGTTTTATTCCGATTCATTATTATACCATTTCTAAAACACCAGTTTGAAAACTCAGAGCACAACAGATTTAATTTATCTTGAATGAATGAAAAGAAGAAAAATCAATGTTTCCATGATACCGCTGTGTTATAGCGCGATAAAAATTGGACAGACCTCAAGAACAAAGTTGAAAAAGACTTCATTACTATAATCCAGTGGTTTGAGAGCAGACTACTAATAATTAATTCCACCAAAACATTTTTGTTCCACTCGCAACTACAACAATAATCTACCAAAATATGATACTCTCACCTTCAATGACGGTGGGACCATTATTGCGTTGGAACAAATACGCCGAATACGTCGCAAGGAAATTAAGATCCTTTAATTTAAGTTTTACAAAAAATTATTCTCTCTGGCGCAGTTGAAAATCTTATACTGCGTGGGGAGGAATAACGAGTAACTATCTGAATATTATTGAAGTGACACAGAAATGGCTTTTGAAAATTATATACAACAAAACATACATATGCGTCACAGAAACTATTTGAAGAGGCACAAATTTTCACTTGTAGACATTTATATTTCATGAATCTAGCTATCCACCATCACAAAAATAAACAATTTATGGCTACCATCGAACACAATTATGACACAAGATTCAAACAAAAAACAACAAAAATACCCAAAGTGGGAACAACCAAACACCAAAAGTTTCTGTCTTATCCGAGTCCAATTGTCTATGCTGAAATACCCAATGAGTTTAGACATACTCGCAACCAACAAATTTTCAAAAAAATATCAAAAAGTGGCTTCAAACAGTACCTGCAGAAAGAGTGAAGCAAATTATTGAAAGAAGGATATACTGAATAGTTACTTCGAACAGTAAGTTAAGTATCGAGAGCTCGAATTCCATTGGATATAATTATAGAAACAATTCTATTTTCAAAATTCGTTCAATTAGTAATAAAGGAGGTATACGTGGATCCAAACAGAATTGAATGCATACTTCACAGATATTTAGTCTTTCTTTTTATATTATATATTATGTACTTATTAGGTCAAGATATAATTTCACATTCATATTCCTTCAATGTCACATGTTTACCTTCCAACTATTTGTATCAGTTGTATTTACATTGTCAGTATGAGTGTTTGCTTCATTATGCAATAATGATACCTCATTTATATGTATGTGTTTATGTATGTATATGTGTATAGAGGTGTGTATGTATGCATATGTATAGGTGTGTATATAGGTGTGTATGTATGCATATGTATATATGTGTATATAGGTGTGTATGTATGAATATGTATATATGTGTATATGCATGAATATGTGTATATATATAATCAACGTTTTAGTTGTTTATAGGTTGATACTACAACTCAAGCTCTTCTTAGGTAGATCAGCCTTCAAAATTGTTTATTTTCCATTCATTGTTATACCATTATCAAAATATATAAATACCTGAATAAATTTATCTATCTATCTATCTATACACATATTTTACAGTTTAATATTTAAAATTTTATATTTCTACATCTTTAGATATTAACAATCAATATTTATACATTTTAAAATTTATACTTATCCGTCTCTTGATCTATTTTACATTTATGCATTTTGAATTTTATACATTTACAAATTTTGATGTTTACATTTCACATTTTATATCTCCAATTTTACGATGTTCATTGATAGATTAGTTAACTTGCTCATGCACAATGTTATACCTTTTATGAGCAACAAACCGATCTATTTGCTGAATTATATTGAATAATTGTTATTGTAATTTTATATATTTCCGATGGCAATATGAAGAATAGAGATGAAAAAGTGAACAAAAAAAATGGACCTTTGAGGAACATCCAAATCTATGACATACAAAATTCTTTGAAAACTGAACAGAAATAGCTGTGATTATTGGAATATGTGCCTGACGAATCCATTTCAGTTTCGTTCAGCAAAAAGACTGTATTATACAGGGTATTTTTTGAACATGCGGCAAAAATTCAAGGGACTATTCCATGGACTATTCTAAGGATATTTTGTCCTCTGATGATTTTTGATAGGGCGCTTTGTTTCGAAAATACGGAGTGAAAACGAATTTCGACGATAACAATTTATTACCAAAAGTCACATGTAATGTTTTTTAATCAACAAGATATGTTGAAAATGACTACCCCCCGCTCGAACGCAAGAATTCAATCTTCTCCACATCGACTCCCGAAATTTTTCAAAAACACCAGGATCGTGTCTGATTGCGTTACACCCAGCAATTATCCGATTTCTCAAATCTTCCACGTCTTCCACTTGAGTAGTATAAACTAATGACTTCACGTGGCCCCATAGGAGATAATCCAGTCCGGTGATCGAGCAGGCCATAAGTGAGGTCCACCTCGACCAATCCAGCGATCTCTGTATGTTACTGTTGAAATCCTCGGGCCAATATGCTAAAATGCGCTCGTGCACCATCGTGCATAAATCACATTGCATTTCTTGTAACCAATGGTACCTCCTCCAGAAACTGAGGTAGCGTTTGTTCCAAAATTTGCGGTATACCTCGCCGGTAAGTCTTCCTGGCAGAAATACCGGTTCAATTAGGAAATCACCTACAATTCCCACCCAAACGTTTAAGGAGAACTCATGTTGAAAGCAATCTTCAAGTACCTTATATGGATTTTCTTCAGCCCAAACATAGTTATTGTGGAAATTCCTTAGGTCATTACTTGAGAAACTGGCTTATTGGTAAAAACAATAAGCATCAGTAGTTGAACCAATGTGCGCAAAAGCTATTGACAGAATGCAATACGTGGAAAAAAATCTGCAGGAAGAAGTGCCTGAACTTGTTCTATTTGGTATGGGTACAACAAATAGTCTCCAAGAATGTATCTTCTTCTATCATGACCAGCACATTCTCTTCTACTTCTACCGTTCTTACTGTTATTGGCCTTCCTGGTCCTCCATTTCGCTTCTATGCTCCTGTTTCACGAAGTCGTTGATGTATACTTTGGAAGTTTTTTCTATTAGGCACATTACGATTAGTAAATCGTTCGCTGTACAATCGCCTAGCTCAGTGTTTCCCAAAGTGTGGGTCGCGACCTCCTGGGGGGTCGCAATGAGGTACTAGGGGGGTCGCCAGAAATTTCCAAAATAAGACAAAAACACTACTTTGTTAAATCATGTATTTTTATTTTAATAAAGCCGTAAATAAAAATTAACAATTAATTATCAAACGAAACATAAAACTAAATATTAAAAGTCCTTAAAAAGTCCTTAAAAGTAAAAGAAAAAAATAAAGTCAAATATTACAATGTTAATGA
>WOGL01002176.1:0-10277 GCA_015342145.1 Leptinotarsa rubiginosa | reverse complement strand
GCTTAAACCCTAAGTGAATCCCTTAGAACCTCCTAATAGCATGACCTAATTCAAGAACACATAGTTGAATAACGTCATTGAAAACTGCAGAAACTTCAACTTTGAAATATGAGGGTATTTCATCTTTTTCTTGAGTGGTTATTTATAGTAAAGCAGCATGAAAAGCTTGAATCACTACAATAATGGTTTTATTACTTTTGTCAGTATGAACTTCACTTTGCCAAATTTTCAACAATTTGAGAGTAATAACTCTGAAGTTCTTTTCTTGTTTATCTTCATCTGGCTCAAAGTCACTCTCGTCACTAGCAACCTCTATATTTTCTTCAGGTTTGTGAATTATGTCAGACTTCTCAATTTTCTCATCATCTATTGGTTCATCCGCTTCTTCATCAGATATATTGAAATCCAAGAGCCTTTTGTCATTTTTCTGTAAAAATTCATGGAATTCAGGGTCACTTTTCTGAAGTTTAAATAAATCTCGTTTATGGTTTTCTGCTTCATATTCTACTTTCATATCAAGATCCGAGACTTGTTTCTCCATATCTTCACTGATTTCTTGGTCAGCAAATTTTTCATCAGAACATCTTTCTACTGTATCAATTGTTGATAAGATACCACATGGTTTCACAGTTTTTTCAATCCCACGCGCTTTTTTGACAACTGTTGATTTTATTTTATTAGATTTCAACAATTTTTTTCTGACGAGCTCCGCTTTTTAATTCGTATCATAATGTGGGCTCTCTAATGAAAGTATTGTGAGAGAAATGTGTGATATAATTAATGGTACCAAAACAAGGCTCAACGATTCATTTTTTTATTCAAAAATGGAAACTTTGCAAAGGAATGCAATTTTTATTGTGACAGAAACGCCAAAATATCAGAGAAAGAAAGGGTGTCAAAATAAGGATTGGGGTGAATAGACACTTCGAAGGATTTTAGTTAGAAAAGAAAATATATCACTAATGATACGCTCTGGGTTGAAATTAAAGTGAGAAAACTTCAATCAATCACTTAATGAATCAATCAATTTCTTCAATTCATATACATATTCTCATCTATAATGGGTATTACATATCTTTGATAATAATTACAGTAAATGAAAAGAATAAATAAATAACAATAAGTGGTGGTGTTCAGTTCTTGGGAAATGCCTAAGTAAAGATTGTGTTGCGTATTTTCCTAGATCTGGACATAACCATGAGTGTAAGTAAGAAAAAATAAACTATTATTCCTTTCAGTAAGAGATAAGAATTATTAGAAATCAATGATCAACCCCCAGGAGGACTGTACCAGACCAGGCGAAAGGGAGGTAGGTCTAAGTGAGATAAAAAATCATTCAGGCATAATTCAGTGGATTGATTCAAATGTTTCTTCTAAGAAATCAAAGTTGTGATCAACGAAGGATCTAATTGTTTTCTTGCTCTTGAATAATATTTTTTATATTTCTCAGTGCAATGGGAACCTGATTGACAAGTTGCGGTCCAAAGTAAGTAACAAACCTTTGGGTATATACATTTTTACAGAAAGGAACACTAATTGTTCTCTCGGATCTGGCTCGAGTGTTGTGTCATATATGTACGAGGTGAGTTAAACGTCCATAGTACACAATGATAGGGGTATTGATATTGAATTATTAAATAAACTGATCTCTTCATATGAGCTCTCAGTTGGATATCTTTCATCTTTTTTCAGTACTATTTTAGGCAAGGTTTTTGTTCCCCTTGAAGATTATGTAAGTGTGATTTATTCAATCCACCCCAAAAACAATAAAACAGTACCTTATAACAGCTAATACATCGTATGTCGTTAGTACTAAATGTTTATTTAATTTGTTTCTGAGTTGGTAGAATTTGAAAATAAGTTTCGAGAGTCTTTTCACGAGAAAATCTGCATGTTTGTCCCAGCGTACATATTGATCAAGTATAACAACCAGATATTTTATTGAATCAGTTTTTATTAAACGCCATTGGTTGATAAGATGTATGATGATAAAAAAATCGCGTTTCAGGTGGCGGAAATAATGTGTCCACAAATTCAAGATAATCATTCCAAAGACGTGTATCCCGAGTACCCTTGAACAGCTCCACGATGGTCGCACTGGAGGGCATTTCTGAGTAAATAAACTGTAGCGAGAGTGCGGGAGAGGGTCAATTGCCGTCGAGACGTGGAAGAGTGGTGTAAGCGCTGTGACCTGTGCTCTTCGAGAAAGGGTCCGAAGACAAGACAAAGAGGAAAGTTGAAGCAGTACCTCAGTGGGTGCTCTTTCGAGAGAATTGCAGTCGACATTCTGGGACCACTCCCTATGACCACATCTGGTAACAAGTACCTTATGGTTGTGATGGACTACTTTTCCAAATGGCCTGAAGTAGTAGCCTTATCCAACCAAGAAGCTAAAACGGTGGCAGAAGCCCTGTTGCAGAACGTAATTGCCAGACACGGAGTACCACAAGAACTTCACTCGGATCAGGACCGCAACTTCGAATCAGATTTATGGAAGGAAATGATGACTCTTTTGGAAATAAAGAACACAAGAACAAATGCTCTTCACCCGCAGTCCGATGGAATGGTCGAGAAGTATAATCGCACCATCAATAATGTTTGTCTCCGAAAACCAAAGAGACTGGGATTAATTAATTCCTCTTTTTCTGTTGGCATACAGGAGCTCCCAACATGAGGGTGCAGGTTACACACCATCCATGTTGTTAACTGGTAGGGAACTAAAGCTTCCGATATATGTATTCTGTGGCAGTCCTTTCGATGAATCTCAAAAGGTACCTCTTTCAGAGTATGTGATTGACCTGAAGAAGTAACTGGAAATTATACACGAATTTGCTAGAACCCAATTACAAATTTCCTGCGACAGGATGAAGGTAAGATTTGGCAAAAAGTCGCTACCAGTGAGCTTCAATGAGGGCAATGCAGTGTGGCTCTACCAACCCCAACGTCGGAAAGATTTGTGTCCCAAGTTGCAGAGACTTAGTAACCAAAAAGATAATCAATCTGGTGTACAGAATCCAATTGTCACCCAGAAGCAAGCCTGAAGTTGTCCACATAGAGAGGCAGAGTCCTTACACGGGTCGTGATGCCCCCTTTTGGAATGTTGTTCGGGGCGAACCACCTCAGGGAAGGGGGTAGTGTTGTAAATCATGCCCTAAAGAAAATAATGCTGGCCGCCACTGGTGGCCATAAACCAATTGCGACGTAGCTAAGAGCACGCGAATGTACGTTGTTTGCTGCCACTCTGGATGCAGCGAGAATAATGCTACCGATTTCGATGGAATTTCGGCGAAATTTTCCAGGGCATTCGATTATGATATACAAACGCTAGCCACGAGCATATCGACACAGTCAAGTGGAAGTTATAGTGCGGTATGCGAAGCGATCTAGTAAGGCGATAGACATTCGAATGATGGAGTTTTAGTTGAAGTGTTTGTTGTATTCAAAATGAAATGAAGTTAAGTTTGATTATTGTTAAGTATAGTCAATAATTATTGGTCGACCCACGGGGAAAAACGTGAAGATAAAATGCAAGTTATAGTTAATTATTTCAATTATGATGACGAAGGCAAATATTGGCCTCTAAAAATTATGAAATACAATGAGTTACTGATGAATAGCACATTTTCGTTTGTAAAAAATACATTTCATCCACGCTGTAAATTATCGGGGTGGAGTGAACGCCTTTCTAAAACTAGGTTTATGAAGTTCTACTTTATGAGTTAAATTTTTTCCATATAATAAAAGGGAGAAATCCCAGAAATATCCATTAGAAATGAACATATTTTGTACTTGCGTCAAATGTTCTATTGAGGAGATGACAATAAATGTCAGTAGTGCCGATTTTTTTCTTTGCGTTGGGTTTTAAGTGCACGTTGTACTTTGCCACATCGTGTTTAGCTTCCGCCAGTACCTTTAAACATTCCTCAAACAGTGTCAAATCTATTTCCCGGGGTTTTCGGCCGTGGTCTGCATTTTTTGCCTGGCGTTTCGTCTATTACTGCGGGCGGTAGACATTTTCGAAAGCGATGAGGTAACGGTCGAAGTATTTGAGTAGATCTCAACGCAGTAATTCAAAACACAACATCAGTACATCGCCTTTGATAGTGTCTACCGCAGAAGTAGACGAAATGTCGAGTATAAAAACCTGCAGAACACGGTCAAAGTTTACAAATCCCAAACTATTATTGAAACTACTAGAATTGAACAGGTCTTGAAAAGGGAACTTCAATATACACCAACAGCCGACGTTTTGAAAAATCGATTTGCTGAAAGTTTACGACATTCATCAATCCACTACATTTTTAATACCGGTCGACCCTTGCTCAGTCCATCACTCTTTCACATCCATAAACCTTCCCGAAAAATGAAAAGGTCAGCCGTCAATCAGGCCGAAGATGCGGTCTACATACCAGTGCAACTTTTGGTTGTTGATGACTTGCGGATCGTTGGGATTCCTCACGAGAACGCTGAGGGAAGTGATCTGCTTGGGTATGGGCACGCCGGGAAGGGCAGATTCGCAACGGATCTCTATACTGTTCCCTCGGGACGCCTTCCGTTCGACCGGGAAACGCAGGGTGATCGAGCGTGACACTAGTCCGTTCGAATCTGGCTCCGTGCTCGAAGAACCGATGATGTCGTTCGTAGCGGGCTGAAACAATAGTAAAATTTTTGGATGAGAAATATAATTGGAGAGAACACTGTGACGAATTATTTGGTGTAGAAAATTGAGCAGAACTGGCTGAAATTCGATAAAAATACATATTAACACTCACTCAAACCGTTTACTGTGAGATTTCCTTTATAAAAGGTTTACAGAATCTGGACACGTGTTTCGCCATTCAATTGATTTTGCATTTCATCAGTTCGGACTTCCATTGTCTAATATGATATAAATTGATTTGAAATTCCTGAAAGAATCTGTAAAAAATTAAAAAGATTAGCTAAAAATCCAATTTTATTAAGCAAAAAACTGAAATTACAATGAAATAACATACAAGCAACAACCAAAAATATTGAACTATTAACACGAGCTGAAAAAATTAAAAAAATATTAATCAGAAATGAAAATTAAAAATATAACATTAAAAGATTCCAAAGCAAGTTACTTCACAAGTGAGTGAAGTAACTTCACAAGTAACTTTCCAAACCAAGTTACTTCACAAGTAAGTGAAGTTACTTTACAAGTAAGTTTGCAATATTTTAATTTTCATTTCTGGTTGATAATTCTTTAATTTTTTCAGCTCGTGTTATTAGTTCAATTTTTTTTTATTGTTGCTTGTATGTTATTTCATTGTAATTTCAGTTTTTGCCTAATAAAATTGTTTTTTCAGCTAATCTTTTTAATTTTTTACAGATTCTTTCAGAGATTTCAAACCAATTTATATCATATTATCTTTCACCTACGGCTTCGCTCGCATTTATTGTACATTTTAATGCTTGGCAGGGATTATCAATTTTTAAAAATTACTACATACGATGAAGTTTCGAAATTTAAAATGTGTTTTATTGAATTTCAACAGCAGATGTTGAAATAATTGAGTGGCATCCAATCACAAAAATGACATCTAACCTAAAAATAAAAATAACAGAAGTAAATAACAATAAATAGAGAAAAATTCCAAATAGCTGAAAATATAGTAAATTGGATTGGATTGGATATCGTCGTGACTGTGAATGATACAGTGCGACGGTGTTACGGTACTAAGGGTTGGAACTTCATTACTAGAATGCTAGATGACGTTTTGATAAACAATTTTTTATCATACATATTTTTTTTTAATAAAAAGTATCTTATGTTACTTCTAATGCCTCCAAGAACATGTGTACAAAATTTCATGATAATCGAATGAATAGTTTTCGCGTGAAACCGTAATAAACAAACTGACATTGGCATTTACAATATTAGTAGGAATTAGACAATGGAAGTCCGAACTGATGAAATGCACCACAAAACATTGTCAACCACCTTTGAATGACAATTGATTTTTCTAAACTTATTAAAGCCATTTATTGTGGGATTCTCACTATGAAAGATTTGCGAAACCTGGACACGTGTTTCGCTATACAATATATTATTCTTAGCTTACTAGAACCGTTTACCGTAACATTTTCATTATTGGAGGCTTGTAGAACTTGTTCAGAGTGGGCCAAATTGGACACTTTTGAGGGAAAACTTCTGTTTTCAAATCAGATAGATAAAAACTGATAGCTGGGTCAAATTTTATGACAAACTCAATGTTGAAAATCGCATATCGATATCTATCATTCTGAGTTACAGTATGTTGTTCGAAAATTAGCATTTTCGAAGACTTGCTGTAACGTTTTCTTGTTTCTATTTAATTTTTTTCTCGAAAACAAAACACAAACACTACAGGAAAATCTTTAAGGCGCTCTAAGAGCGGTGCCTGTGCGAAAGTAGTGATTTGAATCGCTGGAGATTGAATCCATTTGGAAAAACGTTCTCAGGAAGTTTATTCCACGTAAATGCAGTTCTTCAAATGAAAGAGTTCTTGAACACTGAAGTTCTTGAACACTTTCCGTGAAAGTATCTATAGAAGAGAGACAAATCTCCAACCTTTCTTCGATATTCCAGACTATCAAGGTTGCAAGTGAGGGGTTATAAAAAAAGTGATGTTCGCCTCTCAAATCAGGCTTCTTCCAGGATGGAATTCAGCAACTTCAGGGTATGCTTAGGGGCGGACCTCCATACATGAGAACAGTACCTACTACAAAGATCTGATCGGAGCTTTATAAAGCATCAAAAGTTGCTGAGTGATGTACAGTTTTCTGAGTTGGAACAGCGTTCCAATATTTTAAAAAGCAGCCTTTGCATGATTGTGCCAATACATATTGGTGTCCATTTCAACCCCCAACAAACTTATCGAAGGAGAAAGCGGAATTGTCTGTCCTGACATTATTATATCCGGTTCGTAAACATTAATTTTTTGGAGTAGCTGAAGCCTGGGTTTTTGTGGCGTTAAAATTAACATAGTTACTTTCACCCCAATTTGAAGTCACTTCTAGTCAACGTCCTGCTGTCGGTGAAGATATGCATCTGCAGCCTGGAATCCAAATGTAATGACGAGGCAAATGTGCTGTCGTCAGCAAAGCAATATATTGGATTCTTGTTTTTTTCCAGTGAATTGTTGATATACAATAAAAAAGATTGAAGACAATATGGATCCCTGGGGAACACCAGCGTTGATTTCAGATTTATTCAGACTAAAGTGTACAAATAAAGTAACATCGATGATAATTATAAAGTTTCTGTTGGATAACGAGACTGCACCTAAACATTTTGTATGCTTGAGTCGTGCTTGTCTGCTACCCTCCAGAAACATCGTAATTGTACAGTAAATTATTGAATAATGAAAGTGTAACTACTCAGTATATCATTCAATTGAAGGGAGAGTTAGACCTTATTGAAGAAAGAGATATTTTCAGGAACGTAGGATTAGGAATACCGAGAATACATCAACTAATTTATTATTTTATAAATTCTTCTTGGATTTTTCAGAATGAAATGTTTTGTTTGTTGTTTGTACTTATGGAAATTGGTTATTATCTTCAGTTCATGAGGTAGAAGATTACACAATTTCGGCCCAAAAAAGAAAATGGTTCTTTATGTACCCCTCTTTTTGTACATTGTTGAGATTATCCAGTGATCTGGTATTATTTACAACTTCCATAGGGGGACTGAAACGATTTAGGTTATGAAACATCCATTCTAAGCATTGGTAGGCATACAAGCTTCTAATATCAAGTATCTGTGACTGCTCATATAGTTGTGCAGTTATTACGTTTTCAGTATTGGTTATTGGTATGCTTGTTCAAGAATATTTACAAGTATTTCGGTTTATAGTCTCATTGATTATTTGCCAAGTTTTTTTGCTATCGTCTGTTACGGATTCAAATTTATTTTTGTAATATTCATTTTTCGTTTTTTTTCAGCAAGTTATTGAGTTCATTTCTATATTGTTTTTACTCTCTGTCATGTACTGATGAACGACTATGCAATACTCTTTTTTTGAGCATGTCCCTATGTCTTGATGGTGAAAGTATTCGAGTTATATCCATCTACGGCCACTTGCAGGGAACGATCTTATGAAGCAGCAGAGCCATACACAAAAATGATCGGGCAAGCCAGAGGAACGAAGTTTGGCCAGCAACACACGGTCAAATGCCTTAGAAATATCCAGCGCAACAGCTCCTGACTCTCCACGTTTCTCGATTACGTTATTCCAAATATGGGTGTTCTTCGCTTCCGAAAGCCAATATTGATGATGGTTCAAGATGTTAATGCCTTTCAAATATTCAAGGATATGGTGGCATTATCCATGATTTTGTATATCACTGATAGCAAAGCCACTGGCCTATAGTTATTAAGAAAAGTGTTCTTGCTCTTTTTTGGAATAGGCTGAACGCGGTGGAAATCTTTAGAAAAAAAACAATTGATTTCAAAATGAACTCCACGAATATGTGTACATTATGTCAAGAGGTAACTTCACTTGATCTACACTTAATAATCTACAACCACTTTCATATAAACATTGAATTACGTACACTCAAGAAAATATATTTTTGAAACAACAGTTTTTATTTGAACATTGGATTATACAAAAATTATACATTACCAAATTAAGCCAAATAAATCGAAAACACTTAACAAGTAGATAATGTTCATACTATAAATTCACAGCACGTATTTTAATCTTGTTCGAGCATCCCATCTGAATACACAGAAAAGGCAAACACGAGGAAACATTTAGCAACCTACCATTATCGTGATATCTATGAAAGTATCCGACTGAAGCATAAAAATCGTATTAAAATCCACTCACCCGTCACCCTGAGAGCTCACGAAAACAGTCTGGTTAATAGAAGGGTGATAATTGACTATTTGTTTTTAATTTGTATTCTAGGCACGAGTTTGTGGACTGATCGAAAACTCGATATTCATTGGACCACACGAAAACATTTTTACGGAAGTGGCTGGTTCTTCGTTAGTTATACACTGAGCACAAATGTTGAAAGTATTTTTTTTAAATGAAAGAAGCTTTCGGTCGGGTCAAATTTTGAATTCAATTTGCAGTGCTAACATAAATATTTGCACTTTACATTAATTCACCGCTTTTTCAGTTAGTAATAACCTTCAAAAGAAAGCTGTTGAAATTTCATGGTATTCCACTGATAAGTTTATGAGTTATTGTGCTAAGAGTGACAATACTTTTGTTATTTTCAGAACAATGGATTCAAAGCAATTTCGTGTTTTGATTTTTCACTGCTTTTTGATAAGAAAAACTACCGTTCAAGCGAAGCAACGTCTTGAAAAGTATTATAAGAACTCCGCTCCATCAGAAACAACAATTAAACGTTGGTTTGCCGACTTCAAACGTGGTCGTAGAGATACCGATGATGCCAGAACCCATTGAATATCCAAATGAAGTGGTAACACCAGAAAACTCAAAAAAAACACTAAGTCGTATTGAATGACCGAAAAATGAAGTTGCGTGAGTTAGTTGACATTACAAAGATATCAATAAAATGTGTTGGCTTCATATTGCAAGAGCATTTGACTATGAGAAAGCTCTGTTCAAAGTGGGTTCCGTGCGAGCACACTGTTGACCAAAACCAAGAACGTCTCAATGATTCTGAGCAATGTTTGGCCATGTTCAAACAGAATAAACCCGAATTTTGGCGTCGATATGTGACAATGGATGAAACATGGATCCATCACTTCACTCCGGAATCAAAACGATCGTCATCTGGGTGGAGAGTAACTTGTGAACCTCGTCCAGAGCGCCCGAAAGTACAACAATCGGCTGGAAATATTATGGCCACGGTATTTTGAAATGTGCGTAGTGTAATATTCAACGACTATCTCGAGAAGGAAAATACCATCAACAGTGAATATTATTAGCGTTATTGAAGCGTTTGAAAGTCGAAATTGCGGAAAAACGACCCTGTTTGGAAAAAAAGTGTTGCTTTATCAAGATAATGCACAGTGTCACAAATCAATGAAATTGCACGGAAAAAAATGTTGCGAAAATTTCTACAATTGTAAACATTTTTGTTACAAATTATATCACATATAGGGACGACTCCAATTTGTGATATTATGTACTACAACACTGTGTACATACTTTTTTACCAAATTATTCTACCATTCGATATATTTTGTTTTGAAAACTTCCATAGCCTTGTGTTACACTTAATTATTAAGGATGCTATCTCATTTCTCAAAAATGCACGTCCTGGTTTATAAGCAGTCATTATAA
>WOGL01002175.1:0-10277 GCA_015342145.1 Leptinotarsa rubiginosa | reverse complement strand
GTTCATTCGTAAGTCGATTCATGGTTGAATTATAGACCAAACTGAACAAGTTTGACAATGACACAAGACACGATTCACGCGTGATCTGTCAAAAACAGTGTTGCCAAAAAGATGCCAGCAAAAAAATCACTCACTATATGTGTGAATATGTATGTATATTTTTTTTTAAGTTTCAGTTCTGATTTTTCTTTTTTTTTGTGTGATCTGTCCGTACTTAGTTACGTTATAGTTAGTTTTTTTTTGAATTATTTTTTTCCCTGCTATAAACATTGTATGTTTCTTGGGAAAATAAATTGTTATTATTATCTAAGTAATTGTTCACAATAGGTATGTGTAAATGTTTACATCCTCTATCTATCTACATTATAAATGAAACGTCGCATTGAAAATTGGTTTGTATCAGGTTCCTCTGCCTTTTTTATAACATTCGAAATGGAGGAGGTAGAGAAAACGACATTCGACAAATTTAATTTTTGGCGAATGTTCCAAAAACAACCACTGATATTCTCGATCTAATAAAAAATTATTCTACCTTTCCAAAATAGGAAACTTTACCGTTTCCGAGATATAAATAAATACATACCTATCAAATAATACAAACGCTATTCAAAACACTCCAAGCGATATACTTCTTGGAAAAGAAATTCACTCATAATTATATTCCGTTTTGATGAATGCCAAAGCTCATCCAAGCAATATCAGCTCTCGAAAATCCAATTAATTCTCTAGACGGCAGCAGAGTATATTTGCGTAAAAGATTATGTTTCATCCGTTTGACGTTTCAAGAATAGTTATATGATCTAGTTAGCAATGCAGATATGAGGAGATATTCGTATTCCCCGGCTTTCGGAGTTACCAAAGCGGTAGACAAAGCCTCGGAGTAAGTAGCTTTGAACATGTCAGGGACACATCTGATCGGAGCCTATTAGGGTAATTCCAGATCGACAAATCCCAGAGATGCAAGACAGACATAGAAAACATAAGAGTTCATATAAAATGCAGAAACGGCAGAAGAACAAAGATACATGGAACTAAAGGCTGGTACACGGTCTTTGCGCCTTCTGAACCAGATGTGCTGAAAAATATGGCACCTATATTCATATTCTTTCCTAACTCAACCTGGTTGAATGGAATTTCGAATTAGGACAAAATTTAAATCGAAAGAATCATTTCAAACCAAAATTCCAAAGACAATACAAAATATGAAATGTTTTATTACTGGGAAAAAAAAGTTTATTGGCTTTCACATCTTCATACACAAAATATGAGGAGCTTTCAGAAGAAAGCAATAAAGTTTTAAATAAACAATTCACAAATATTTTTAAATTCATTCCAAAGTTTCGGAATGAAACACTTGTCTTATCACCTCATCAGGACCCAGCTGGATAATATCACAAGATGAATCACTAATTTCATTTGTAACATTATGACTTTATGTCACGGATGAGGAGACGTATACGTACGTAAAGACATTGATACGCTCATTTGATTTAATTTTAACCAACAAAATCTTGTTTGCAATGAAAAAGATATACCTTTAGTTTTCGAAAAAAAAATGTTTGGCTTACACTTTTCCATAATTATACAAAAATTTTGGAAAACTCCCAAAGGAAGGAAGAAAGCAATTAAATCTGAAGTAAATCTCATTTCTTATTTATGAAATAAATGTTTATAATATCATCCACATAGGTACTTACTGATGAGGTAATAAAACAAGTGTCTCAGCCGGAAACTTCGAAGTCCGTCATTGAGTGTTCCTTCTACGTAAGTAAAATTTTATATCGTAACTCTTGCATATATTATTTTGTATTGAGTTTCTATGAATGATATCTGATTGAGTTCCATGTAGTGCAAACTGAATAGGAAAAAACGATTTCAGTATAACTCAATGATCATATGAAATTAGTTCCTTCGAATTTTTTTTCCTGTAATTCAATGTTCATATGAAAGTAAGGACATTTTTTCCAGTCTCTGTCTGTATAATCATGTGAGATCAAGACAGCAGTACTACCAATGCCAAACCGGAGAATTTTCTTTGAAAACGCTTAATCCCTTTGAGATACAGAACATTTTGTTTTTCTTTTATGGGTCTACAAAAGCGGTACACGGTGGCATATATTTATATTTTAAGGATAGCCAACCATATTCATTTCAATGTTCAACATAATGGTTACATAAAATGTCATAATTGGAAAACTAATATTTTGGGTCTGTATTTTTCAACCGTTGCAGTGACTGCAACAAAAACTACACAAAGATTTGCGAAAAAAGTCTAGCTGGAAAAACAAAAATGATGTGAGCATTTCTATAAAAATTATTAAACATATTATAAACCTCTAGCATGAATAATAAAATTAATATTCCGTTAGAAATGGGAATTTTCAGGACAAACTGAAAATTGGATCAGTTGAGCTGATTTTCAAAAAATGTCAATCTGTAATTGAGAACCACAAACCTGTAACAGTCTTTAGAGTACTTTATAAAATCTTATAAAAGTATATCCTCTATAAAATGCTGGCATTTCTGAATTTCGATATGATTTTGGTCCAGATAGGTTAAGTATTGAGAAGTTCATTGTCCAGATACGGCATCTACGGAACATATTGAAACGCTGCCAGATGGTAAAACAAAAACAAAGCCCTGTCAGTTGGTTTCAGATCTATAATAGACGCTTTGAAAAAAACGCTCTCAAAATTCTTAATGCAATTACTAACAATAATGAACATAATATGAACATGTTCAACATTAAGCCTTTCCGATCATTTGTTTGCTATTTAAGTATTACCAACATCGATAGAGATTCTTTCCTATATCTATGATTCACTTGATGAAGAAAGGTATGTTGGTTCACATATCTTTCAAACACTATCGTGTTTTCGACTCTTCGAGAAACAACATGTTGAACAATGAGACCCAAAACACAAGTATTGAGACAAAAAGTAGATTCTTCTCCAACACCTTCCTCCGCATCTGGGCTCAAGAAAATATCGACATAGCTCAGTTTCTTCACTAGAAAACCCTTTCTATTTATTATCCTTAATGCGACACTAGCTCGGAGCGTTCTTCTAACGATAAGTGCCTGATATACTTGGTATAAATTAACCCGGAACAACTGAGGTGAATACCGGCATTGTAACTCTCAGTATATCATAAAGCTTACAAGCACTTTATTATGCTAGACCTTGCCCTTGTCAGACGATGCATAGCACAAAATACATCACGAAAGAGGACGGCACTTCCTCAAGTGGTGTACAATATTCTACCGCACATATCATTTGCAGCCAGGAGCGGATTCAATATCTTAGTCGGCCAAATAGGGTATTGCGTGGACTTATTATTACTCGGATTACTTGTTTCCTGAAGTTTCTAGTAAATTTATATGAGTATACTAAAATCAACTGCACTTAAATCTGAAGATAACGTGTTTACTAGAGTTCTCTTTGAAAGGACAATAAGTCTTTACAAAACTCAGAAGAATTCTTGGCAACACTAACTTCATTGAGAGATTCCTCCTAAATATAGAAAAAAAACAAGCAATCACTTCAAAAAAGATTTTCTGTAAACCTACTGATACTTTCATTTCATCTTATCTTAAAGAAAGGATGTATAATTGTAGTTCAGTGAGAAAATTCAATTGCATTCAATCAATTCTGCTGAGCTGCCTCGTTATGGGATGAAATTGCATAGATGACAAACTAAAATTAGCAACAAAAGAGTATTTCCAGTGTATATTGCCAATGGAGAATAAAAATGAAAGGGAAGATTTGAAAAACGATCCATTTTCTCAGATATGTATCAAAAGAAACAGTATTGATTCAAATATCATTGAGATTTGACTATTTCAACCCTCAAAAAATGGAGCTAGTAGTGATCATTTATGCTGAAAATATTAGAAAAATAACTTGACAGGCTTATTAGGGACGTATCACTAGTACAAAATAGAAAACGCACCAATATCGAATTTCAACACTCAAATCGCGATCAGTTCCTGAACCGAATATTGACAACACGACGGGTATAACCATACTCGCATTCTATTCGGCACCGTAACATGACTTCAAATTCAATTTTATGACTCTTCAGCCAATCATAAAACTCGGTTAGTAAAAATTATCCAATACGAACCGTCAATTCTTCAGTCCATGTGGACCAGTTGGCAGCGGCTTCATTTCTCTGTATTGTTTTTTTTTTTGGTCTTTGAGAGCACCGACATCTTTAAGAAGGTACAATACCGTTTACTTCGACTATACCAACAGATAATGTAAAGTAGGGAACACATCGATTTTCAGAATCTTACTATCCATGATGGTAACGGGTCAGTTCTTTCATAATTAGAATTTTACCACTTCTAGAAATTACACTGTCTAAAAATCGTAAGTCGACTCTTATTTTTCTACGGTCTGATCAGGTTCATCGTTAAGGTTCAATTTTATTCAACTAGAACCACACTCATTTCCAAATTTTGGTATTCTAGGGAATTCTCCTCGATATTCTCCCGAAGTTCAACTTATTTCTTTGAAAATTTCACTTTAACAATGTATAGTATAACTATAGTCTCATCAACGACTTCTTCGTCTTCTTTATTAACCTGCTCTGTATACTGATACCCACGTTCATGAAGTGTCAGACTTCCCTTTCAGAAAATTTAAAAAATCGGCCATATCGGCAGATTGAATCACATGTATTTGCTATCTAAAAGTTATTTTCATTGTAATAATTGTTCATTCTGATTTCCTAATAATAACTAACGTCATGAACCATTAACATGACAACTGTTCACGTCAATAATAAATGCTTTAGATGCATCTACCTTTCCAAAGACCAGAACTGTAATAGTCTTTTTGGCGTGCGTTCAGCATCCAAGTTGGCGTCTTCAGATTGGTGAAAGTGTACTGAAGGCGCCAATTTGATTGGTGAAATGGGCGTCGAGAAGAGTGTTGGAGTTCTGTTGTTTGGGAACAGTACTTATTTTGGATTCATTCTACGCCGGAGGTTCCAGTTCTACATTTCAAAAATAAATGTGCTTGAAATGACGCATTCTTAGTCGAATATAGAGTGTTGAAAACAGCCAGTTCCTTTTTCTCGCAAAGCATGATTGAATACCGCTGTCTTTGCATGTTTTTTATTTGGATTATGTTTGACCTGAGTGGATATTCTACTCATTGTTCACTGCATTGTTAAACGTGCTAGGATCCTCACGTTAAAAGGTGAGACCTCAGTAATCTTCGTCTCGAAAATGTTGCTGGATAGCTAAAAAATATATCTTTTTTAATATTAATGAAATATTGTTTTATTAACTCAATCATTAGACATTGCAGTCTCTACAAAAGCGTAGGTTAATATTTTCTGTTCTATCAGTGGCACTGTAATAAGGCGATGGGAGTAAATGTCACTTCAGCCCTGTGATCCAAGAAACCTCCCAGTCCAACCCTTATAACGATGAATGGAATATTCCCAGATTTGAGTTCGTGATTTAATTGATGCTGTGGGGGCAGAATTCATTACCAGTCAACATAGCTCGGGAATTCTAATTATGACACCAAGGATTGGCAGTGTTTTCATTACTCGACTACAAACTACTTCAGTAGGTTCGAACATATGCTAGGAATTCAATACTAGTGAGTTATGAGGTATGGAGGAGGGTAGAGGAAGACAAGAGGGATTCAATTCACCCGAATGTAAAGTTGAATGAATGAAATTGATGATTATTTATAGAATTGGTTAATACGAGTTGGAGTACAATGGGAGGAGAATAAATAAATGACCGAACTTAGAGTAACCTCAATGGGCTTGTTACATGCTATCGAAAACGATACTGGTTCGCTTATAGACTGATCGAGTTAGGGGTATATTATACTTATCAATCCTAATCGGTCCCAAGATCTCTTTATATTTACAGAAAAAAAAAACAATTCGAGAAGCAAGAGTTTAAATTAGCCGCGTGTCTGTTAACCGATAAAATGCATCGTGTCTACACAGGAGTGTTGCCAAGTGTATTGGTTTTTAATATCCAATCACAAAACTAAAATATAGTTATCCAATTTGACAGACGCCAGTTTTGTTATTGTTGTCAACTCGGTGTGATTACAACTGTTATAATCCGGTTTGTTTGTTACAATTTTCTAATTGAAGAACGTTTTCTTTCATAAAAGGTGGGTTAGGTCATTTCCAACCATAGTTTTTGTGTACATTTTATTTCATGTGAGTAATTTTTTCATTGATTTAAAAGTTAACAGGTTCATATACACTTACTTCCATTTCAGTGATATCAACTTGAAAATGTCTACTGCCGTCGATATAATGAAAATAATACTTTTGTTGCGTTTTGTGTTATTTGGATCCCATGTATAATTAATGTTCTCTCCCAACGCATTTCTTGCACTTGTTTCTTAGATTTAGTTGTCGAAAGTGACTGTGATTTTACTTTGAATCGCGAATGAATCCGAAACTGTTTATACACTCCGTGAATTTTACTATTTGGCAATGTTGATTATTTGAATTGATTCTATTGGTGACTCGAACAAAAAGCGGGACTAGACCCGTGACGTCACGGGCCTAGAAAATACGATTTTTAATAATTAATTACGGGAGAACAACGGTATTTAGGAAACTGAAACAAAGTGCACTGTCATCTGGTGAAGCATTCTATTGATTCTGCCTCATTAGCACCGCGAATTATCAAACCATTCATGGCTTAATAATTTGCTGTTGGATTCATGAAGATATCCGGTAACTCACGATCATAATCACTCATACACCACAGTCTACCGTTGCTTTAAATTAGGTTATTGAATTGTTTCAGAGATCACATTGTTCACATCGTCGCGGACTCTTGATTATTAACGGTATATTTCGGTGGTCCGAATTGCTTAAACACCAGAAATGGTCGGTGAATTGGAACAAAATAACCAAAAAAATAACTTAATGAGGTGTGAATTATAGACTGAATTATAGATTGATGACTATAGATTTTCAGTTTAATGATATTTGATTTCCTAGACACAGATTTGTAGAATTTGTTACAGATACGAAGATGGAGACCTGAAAGATAGAACAAACTTACCGATACAAGTAATCATGGAATTACTAGGATGCTGTGAACGAAACTGCTACTTCCAACTGAAGGACGAATTCTTTACGCAAATTGAGGGGCTGCTAATGGGATCGCTACTTTCACCGGTTATAGCCAACATATATATGGAGTGATTTGAAACTCTGGCCGTTGAAGAAGCCCACAAGAAGCCCCAAGTCTGGTTGAGATACGTTGACGACACCTTCATAATATGGAACCATGGGAATGCAGAACTACACACCTTCCTGAAGCACATCAACAACGTAAGTCCTTCCTTCACTTCCACAATCAAAAAGGAAGGCCACAACGAATTGCCATTCTTAGACGTACTACATCCGAGGATTGTCGGAAAGGATAGGAAGAATTGGGTCCAAGTATAACATTAGAACCTGCTTCAGATCTGGGAACACTATCCGTAGCAGCCTCACGAAAACTAGGCCACCAAACGCGGACTGCGAGTGCGGATACATCGGTGAAACTAATAGGCCATTGAAAGTTATCATTGCCGAGCACAAGAAACACACACAGCGAGGAGAAACGGTCTCAAACTGAAATCATTCACAAGGAGGAACACTGGTTCAGGAAAAAATTCAAAGAAGCCGCATATATGTTGTACAACAACGCATTTAGCCAAGCTAGCTTAGAGATACGCAACATATGGAAACCTTTATTCAAACAGAACATGACCAACTCCCGTCAAACTGTCAGTCGCTCCCGCTAAAACCAATGAAACGAAGAGAGGGAAGAAAAAATAGGTGGAAGCACTCGAATGACCTATATATAGTCAGCTCTCGGAGAAATAAGTCCAGTCATCACCCGAAGACGGCTTGGAATCTTTTAATATTCATTTCTTGTTAATAATTTTTAATTTTCAGCTCGTGTTAATACGAGTAGTTCAATTTCTAATTGTTGCTTGTACTCTATTTCATTGTAATTTCAGTTTTTTTTGCTTAAAATAATTGTGATTTTTGAGCTAATCTTTTTAATTTTTTTATAGATTCTTTCAGCGATTTCAAATCAATTTATATCATATTAAACAATGGAAATCCGAACTAATGAAAAGCATGCGTATGATATTTTATTTTATCCTCTTCTTCTCGGTTTTACCTACAAGACAAAATATTTTTAAAGCGTTATCTGAAGTATTTATATAAAATTTTCTGTAGATTTTCAACTACCACTCGATACTTTACTGCCCAAATCCAAAATATGATGCACAAGAGAAAATATTCTGTCCGTATTTAATAATTTTGCCTATCAAAAATGAACTGAGAATTCATACATATACTTGTCCTAACGTTTCGGAGGCTTACATCTGCCTCCTTCAGAATTGTAAAAAAATCAAATGTAACTTTTCCCGTCAGCTCACTCTTCAAACTTCCTCGACAGATATCAACAGAGTTTTTTTTGTTGATTGACTTCTGAAACATTATATGTGGTACGAGATGTTCTCTGGTATTAGAGAACATTATCCATATAGTTTTTCACCACGGGTAAGTGGTTGTTGAGTTGGTGGATGATATGTGGTGCTGAAGATGACTGCCGCAGTTGCAGTTGAAACGTTTGGAGATTGTATATAGATTCAGCAAATTAAAAAACATACTTGACATCACTTACCTAAAAATGATATACTACGCTCTCGTTCAGTCAATGATACAATACGCCATTCTCAGCTGGAGTGGTTCAGTTAAAACCCATTTGAATCAGTTAGATGTCCTCCAAAAAAGAATTTTGAAAATAATCTATAGAAAAGAAAAACAACTACTCCTCCAATATATTATTCCAAGAAACTGGTATACTCGACCTCAGACAGCTGTTTATGCATCAAATAATCATATACATCTACAAAAACAAATCTGTACTCAAAAAAGTCAATTATAAATGTGAAACAAGGCATGAAGAAAATGAACATGTCCAAACAATACAAACTAAAAGAAATGTGGTAACACCTATCATCACTTACCAGAAACATTCAAAACACATCTTACTTCGCACTATTCACTGAATATGATCAAAAGAATATTCAAAATATTCATTGTTCAACTAGGAAGAGATACAGTACACTTCTTAATCGAAAGTTAACAAAAGAAATAACAAGCTTACCTACCATTTCCAATTCACTTACCAGTTAAACCAATTAATCTAGAATGTTCCAACGTAGTTATAATGTTTTAATCATTTTAACGTATCTATAATGTATCAAAGTAGCTATAAGTTTTTACTGAAAAAATCACTTTTATCATAAATGAGTTTTTAATGTATATACCCGTGCAAGTAGCACACCTGTTAGCAATACAAGAACCGGAAACCCTTCCACGCACAACCAAATCGGTTTTAGTGGAATTCATCCTGCCCTTGTTTGTCTGATGTAACATAATGTCCATCATATTTTGTATTTTGAGATCGCCAATAAACAGTATTATAAAGACCACGGCAAAACCCGGAGACAATTCATTCAACAGTCGTATGCTGGTTTAATATGTAGTGGAGGTATCTATTAGTATAGATACACAGATAAACATTGGTATCAGAATGATCTGCCAACTTTTTCAACAATACATCATCGCTTTTGTTGAATGTATCATCAGTTCTTGTTCTATCTGATAATTTGTTAAAGCATTCAGATCATTATGACTTCGTTTCAAATATTGAAAACCTCGTCAAAAATATATAAACCAAATTTTAGGACCGTTCTGGTAGCTATAACGTGAACGTCTCCCCGAAAAGTGAATTCCAGCTTTCATTCTGTATATTGATTGGTCTGTTCATAACCGTCGTTTGTTTCATCTTCTCTCACCATACCATAGATACATAGTTATTATGGGCGTAACCACCATATATCATGCCTGGTTTCAGACCCCATGTCTTTCCGTAGATGCCCCTTTACAGCATCAGTAATACCTCTGCTATTAGGAATCCTAGAACTTGGTTTCCGGTCAGCTCGGGATCTGGATGTATCGGGTGATTTTTAAGAGGTATAGGATTTGATTTTCAAAACAACACAATTTTTTTTTAATTGATGAAATCTTGATTGGAATCGATAGAACGATCAATATAATTGAATGTTTGAAGATGAAGAAGGCGGCTCATAATTGGGCCATTGTTACGCGTGTCGTGTGGCATGTGGCACCGTCTCGTTGAAACCGCATGTCAGGCATGTCCAATTCTTCCATTTTGGGCAACAAAAAGTCGTCAATCATCACAC